>QLOO01008661.1:0-15250 GCA_003313855.1 Suillus sp. MG131
GCATATATCCTGTTGTGTCTTGTTCTTCTTTAGGTACTGCCGAGTCATGGCAGGGTCAACTAGTATCACTCCCTCTTAAACACAGTTTCCTTGGGAAGCACCCCCACACCCTGTCAAGCCTATATTTTGTCTCCCTCCACTTCCTCCGATTTTTTTTTGCTTAGAGTTATTTTTTTCACGCACCACACCATCGGCGCAACTTTCTCACGATTAAGTAGCAGCGAACATCATGAGAGGATGCGCAACGAGGCTTCCGAGAAGTCTACGGCGCCGTATTACCTTGTTCGATAGACAGGAGCAGATCCATCAAGCGCACGAGGACGACGAGGCCGCCGCGAACGCAGAAGCACGCTGCTTGAGAAACCCGGCAATGTCTTATTATCACAAGCCAGAGACATATAAAGGTGCCATGCCCTTAACTTCGCTCTGTCGCCTGCATTCCTTGTCAATTCATTTGACACTTACTGGTACTGTAACGCAGCCAACCATTCACACGACGGCGACCTTATAAAACGCTGAAGTACGAACTGACAGGCGTCGAGGATCAACTAGGCAACCTTATGATAAACGCCTGTCTACTGACCCGACGTCAAGTCAATCCGCCACTGATCATCATCAATTTTCGACTTTTCAACATGTTCGAGGATGGGAATTATCGGGGCCACTCGTATCTCCGTTCTTATCAAAATATAAAACATACATGTATTTCGTGGTTTGTTCAAAGAGATTAATTGTATCGGAACTTGAAGAAGCCAGACATTTTTCACTCCATCAGATCATTGGAGTTGGAATTGACGCCAAGAGACAAGATCACCACTCTTTCACATACAGTACTTCTGCAGCTCCAAGATAATCGGTTCCTTTTCTAATCTGTCAGTGAGAGACGACGTGTAACCACCACCCCACATCTCTGCTAAACGTCATCTCGGTACCGGAAATTCGCAGGTCAGTTGCAGCCTGGTGCTATGTATGATTTGTCAACCTCTCTGCTTTAGATGTATAAATGTCGGTACTGCCTTTTTGTGAGTCCCAGAGCATAACATCTATTTTATACATATTTTAAGGACGGAGCTTTTGGCCCCACGGAAGTAATCCGGATCAATTGGGCCTGGAACGGACTTGGACCACTTCCGTTCTGTATCAACACATCATGTGACCACTAGCCATCCAACACAATAAGCCACTAGGGACAAGCAAATATCTGGGACAGCGAGGGAACGAAACTAACCATAATCACAGAAAATGTGATACTACGGCGAATGAAGTCTCAAACCAGACCTCTGTGAACAGATACAGTATCATGTTCCAGTGGAATCTTCCTGCGCGACATAGCCTCGCGTAACGCTACCGCAGTCTGCGTACAGTCTAATGTGCCTGAACCATCAACCAAGTTATCGTAAAACGCAAACACAACTTCGCCTACAAAATTGTCGTCGACAGACCGCACAAAACCAATGACACCATGAAATCCGGAGAATCGCATAGCCGCAGGGGGACCGACTCACTGGGACTTCTCTCATCCCCCACGGTGGTGTGGTAATCTGATAAGAATGTAAATTCCGGGTTTGGCCTATATCATCGGCGGCCAGTCGCACATTGCAAATGAAGACCTCGAGCGGTTGTTTTCTATTTGGTATTATATGGCGGGTGAGATGGACCCATTGATTATGGTTCAAGGCTGCAAATACATCCTGCGCGGTTGCGAGACTGTCCTGAAGTGATGTGAGGGATGGATGTCACGGTAGGTACGAGACGCTGAGCTGCGACGGCTAAATTCAGGAGCAGACACATCGGGGTTCCTTGCCCCTGTCAGGGTTCGCTTGACTGATTGCGACAAACATTGTTTGGACACATTTTCAGAGACGCGCTGTCTCGCGAGCGCCGCTAAGGTCGGGGTATACGAGAAGATGAAAAAGTGAGACAAATTGGAGTTTCCTGCATGTGGGAAAGTGTGGGACATCACCAGATAAGTGAGCGAGGGTGAATTTTTGGCTCCCTAAGAGCTCGGACCATGGGGACAACAATGTAAATCCCAATCGTGCGGAGGATGCTGAGGAATTTGTGTTGATGATCAGAAGAACCAAATTGTTCTGCGAGGAACTGAAAGTTAAACTCGGAGTACAACTCGGACACTTCGGTCCGCAGAATATCAAGTGGAACGTGGAGGAGGCCTTGGCCACTGAAAATAATCAAAGCATCACATACTGGCTATTATTGACTTGACCTTCTTCAGCCGCTTTCCGGAAGTCAGGTAATCGTGTTGAAAAGTCAGGGAGCATGCAAATGCGTGAGATGGCATCATCCCATTGAATTGACAGTTGCTGGACGTGCGGAGATTGGTCTTAGACCGATCGGATGCCTAGTGTTTAGCCGCTTGAACAGCTACGCTAGTGTCAACTATCGGAGACGAATGATCGAGTAGTGTGTAGAAGCGTGCTGACTGGGTCCAGAGTCACTCTACCGCACGGCCCTGCTCTACCACATAGTTCCATAACAGTGGACAACGCACCATGACGATTCGGAACACTGGAATCCATGGCAGGAGAAGAAATGGCCTTCCTGACAGCATCAAATGGCGCCAAGACGATGATGAAAGGGCAACATGCTAATATAGGAATATAAATGCGGTGCGATAGGCAACCAATGCAGAACTCACATCAGGTCCATTGACTACTTATATCGTATCGACCAGCTACACAACTGCCCACCAACTAACTGCCGAATTGTGAAAAGTATCGCAACATTGATTTTCCCCAATATTTACTAATACACAACGGCTTTTCATGTCAGCACACGAAACTTGAACAAGATGACATACTGCGTGTCGCAAGCAGCACAACTTGAAGTGATGAAACTCGAAGAGGAGTCTACCCGGAGGACCCGGACATTCCCATGGATGACTAAGCAATAGTACCACATTTTGACGCCGCATCATCAATCATCTGCAGCTGCCAACGTTAATCCCGAGGATTACTTCTTCATCGCGGGCCAATATTCCTCGTCTCCAGATAAACATCACGGTCACCACAGACTCCGGAGACCAACCGTGTGTGCTTTCTATTACGTCCAGTTTCGTCTCTGCACCGTGATGGACACGCAAGATTCTCAGTGCGGTTCGGAAACGGCCGTGCACAGGTCCCATGAAGCTTCCCCAGCCTGTAAACCACCCTCCCGGTGGATCATGCGTACCGAATGCAACCGGTCAGGCATAGACTTGGTTGCAGTAGTGCACAGCCCACCTAGGTTCTATAAAGGCTCAGTAGTATCCTCCTAAACAGAACGACGCGGTAGGGGTAGAAGTAGCTCCCTGATCAGACCTTTCGCAGCTTCGAAACTGCTGCCGTATCCGCCCAGCTTCTAGCGTCCCTCTGGCCTGGGCCCTAGTCAACCGATCCTTATCCCAGGATTCGGGTGCCTGCCTCCCGACGCTAAACTGGACTGGGCGCTTTGGCTTTGGCTTCGCCCCGTAGCCAGTCACCAAAGACATTTAAATTAGACTAGATACTGATCAGATATATACTAGTACGCACCAAAATATGGACTTCTCGCCGCGCACTTAGGGTGCGATTCAACGTGAGTACAACGTATCTTCCCCGTAACCGATGAGTGGAAGGCGCGTGCAGGGTACTATCGATCAATCGGACGTTTATCTTGAGCTCGTAAGTTCTATATTACACTGTCTTTTCCCACATTCTATGATTTCCTTAGGAGGAATACTGGCGTGGTGTTGTTGAGTTCTCTGCAACGGTGGGGCAAGTTCTTTAATAACAGTCTATACTGATTTGACATTACTTCACAGTTCCTGCGCTCTGGTTTTATGGCTGTGGGTAGTTTCCCCGACGGTATTCCGAACAACCTCTCTTCCCAAGTCAATGGTACAATGTACATATCGACGATCGGTTAGACTATGCAGTCGCCGACATATCTTCTGTCTATCCTTCCGCTTACCATTTTGACCATCCTCACTTTCACCTGTGCTTTGTACAGTATTGTATAGGCTTGGAAGCACGGTTATCAGAGGCTCCAATTCGACGCGTCAAATACACTCCATCTCATTATGGCATCTGCTGCTGGGAGTTCGAGTCTCAAACTCGCAGGTTTGGATCAGCAAGGGATACTTGCCAATGAGGGTGTAGATGTCCGCCTGTACGAGTGCAAGGGCGATGAAGGTGTGACAAAGGAGTTTGTGTTAGCTACAAAATACGATGAGCTGATGGCATCGAACGAGGTACTCGTTCCTAATCTAGTATGATTTTTGGTTATTATCTTTATGATAGTGTGTATTCTCAGTTGTATGCCTAGTATCCTCTTTCTTGTTGATATATACATACAGCTCCCTACGAATGGAGAAGTATGCATCATTGTTGATTTACACTTGTGATGATGACGAGGAGTAAACCGTATTTGCTGTGTCTTTTCCCTCATTGACAACAACGTCAGATTGATGTCGTGCCGACTCTGCAAATCCATCGTCAGTCAGATCATTCAGTGGACTCGGAGTACCTAAAGGGGAGCGCGTATTGCTTCCATGGGATCAAACGTAGATAGCGCGCGAAGCTAAGCAACAGGTAGTAAGTTTTATTTCGGTGGAGGATGCCAGTGCGACGTGAAATGACCACCGTTCGTACTCCATATGCTAATTCTAGTACCCCTATGTAAAATATGATAGCATGAGATCTTGAGACCTGAACCTTGAGAATCACGCGCATGGTGAACTCTCACCAATCCTGAGGGATACGTCTTCTTCCTCCTGTATTTCCCGCCTTCCAAAATGTGTCAACACGATTGTAACAAACCTCGGAAGTGTGTACATTTGATTAATACAGACGTTGGAATATTTGGCCTCTAAGCCGTCTGACCAAGCCTTTAAGCTTTATGAGTTTCGCGGGAATTTGTCGAGAGACTGCCATCTTCCAAACAATTCAACAACATTAAGTGAGGTTGGCGGCTATGGTTGTCGCATTGCACTCGCACACACTGATCTTGCTCCAAACGGAGCACTCGTACAGATAGTGAAGATGCAGGAGACGGATGAGCAAAGATGGTTTGAGAGGTACTGCACAGTACACACTGGTCGCTAGTACATTATTCCGGGTGTGAGTATGCGTACAATTTCACTCAGTCCAAGCTTAGAATTTTCCTTATTTCAGCTTCTTCTACGTATACCAGCCATCGCTCGATAATGTGAATTCACGGTTGCCTGCGCAGCATTGATTTTCCGACTCAACTTCCTTTCATTTCCCTTCCACCTCATTCCATACACATGTACACCGCCTTCGCAGGTTGTTTCAGTGCCATTCTATCGGTACCTCCTTGCCACTCATACCAGATGGCCTTAAAGGTTCTAGGTTCTGCGTATATAAAGCACCGTGATGCACATGTGTTTTTCTAGTCAATTGGCCGGCATCTCACCGAAGTCGAAGTCTTTAGGAGATGCGAGTCTGTAATCCCAGTCTCTAAAACTCTTAGCCGAATGTATTTGAAAACACTTATTTCAGCCTTATCGCTTGAGTTTGGACTCATCACCATCGCGTCGCAGCGTCAAAAGACTTACAGATCCAGTCTACGATTCTTCCCATCACATGTACTATGTCCAGTACGGGTATGTCGAGGAAATATTTGCATTGCGGGTCGACCAACACGCTCGCCAAGTTCAAGACTTTAGAGATTGAAGCTGCTTGCAGAAGAACAGTATAACCACCCCGTGGGTCAACAAGCTCCGCCTCAAGTTCCGCAAGACGTGGGATAAGACGAGGTAAAAAGATTCCCAAGATTGTCGCAATATTTCCTGTGCACGAATTCAAAATCACGCCTCCGAATCTCAAGTAGCCTTCTTCCCACCAATCACACTGGGAACTCCACAGGGATCAAATGGGCCCCGATTACCTTATCTTACCACCGACGAACTCATCAGCAGTGAAAGGAGTCTCTCCAGAAAAGGCAGGCGCCGACGATGATAATCTGAGACGCGGAAAAGTTGGTGTCAAAATTACACCTCACGATAATGGCTTGCTTTCGGCCTATTTTCATTTATAGGTCAAAGATGGGTTCCGATCAAGAAATTAAATAAACAGCTTACGCGAGCGATGATTTGTCCTCCAGGATTCACGGTAATGATTTGCAAGTGGTCTGGGTATGTCAGCGCAAGGATTGCAAGCAAGGCTAGAATGCTTAATAATGGGTACCTTAAATTCAATATGCTTAGAAACGAAAGGCTTTGTAAAGCTTGGTTGAACCCGGCTTCATTCCCATAACCGTAGCCGAGGATGGACGCCGTCGCCGTCATAGTTCTCAATCTTGTCATATATGCATGTATGATGAGGCATTTAAGGAGTGTTACAAAAGGTCGTCCGTTATTATCTGCAATAGCGGTGGGAACCAGTTGGTACAACTGCTGAAATCCGACGAGGTTCGCGGCCCGGGATTCATCTACGCCTGATGAAATACCATAATATGCCTTGGGAATCATTGGCAATTCGGATCTGCAAAGGTTGGGGGCTGCGCAAGAGATACAGCGATTTTCGCTGTGCATGGGGTATCATACGAGTTTGAACAATAGGTTGTTTTCCTTTCGTGCCAAAGATGTTATGTGATGCCGATGCTCAACTGTTTTACTTCCTATTGGGATCGACCCTCAAAAGTGTGACAATGTTTCTAGTGTCTCGCTGTCGGGCTATCGAGTCTTCTTTCGCAGCCTGCCCAACAGTCGAGCCTGGACTTCAACAGCGTAAGCTCGTTTTCGGTCAGAATAACGGACCTACTGAAAATTGAGCAGCTCAAGACCAAGCTGTTCGCACCGCTGAAGATCATCGAGAAAGCTGTCAAACAATTTCTGCCTCTTCTCTCAAAAATCACACAACCATCATCATAACAAAGGAGGGGCGGGTCTGCACTCACTCATCCGGGTTTCCCAGGTTAAGTAAATAACTACCATGAGGAAGAGCATGTTTTGGCGAATAGCTAAACTTTTGCATTGAGTCGTCTCTTGAACGCATCGATGTTTTCGGCTGAAAATTGTGGGGAATCCCATTTTCGTTCTTCATGAATAGAGCGAATGCATTGGCGCCATGTGAGTTTAAGGTTCAACTTTCATTAAAGGGACGAAACGCGTCTCTCACCCAACCATTGCTGCATTTCGAAAAGCATTCTCGACTCCTCCTGCAGCTGATACATGTCCTACAATCTTCCGCGGACTAGAGATGCGCACAGGAAAAAATCCTCCGAAAAGTTCATCCTCTATCTTTTTCCGCTTCGTTTGCGCGGGTGTTTGCGCGGGTGTTTGCGCGGCTAAAATGTTAATCTGGAAACGAAATAAGTCAGGGTCGCACAAGCACCTGTTCTGATTCGTCTGCTGATCAGGCTGCTGTTAAGGGACTCCGGCTGAGAATTGGATGACGTCAAGGTGAGTGGTGCAGGGGTAGCAGTGGACCTTTTTGTCCGAACCATAAGTTTCGTCAGAATGAGAATTTTGCTTTTGTTTGCTTGAGCGAGGTGCGGGGTGGAGCTTTGATATGAGATAATGCTGCTAGCATCAGTCAAGAGATTTGGAAGTCGCTACTGCTAGTAGGTAGTCAAATTGGCGGCATTTCCCGGCCCACTTGTACCCCTGTGGGATATCAATGGAGCTGGGCGCTCCCTTAGTCATACAGAAAAAAAAGTCAACAAAGGTAATCAAGGGAAACAAAGGTACTGAGGACGACGGAAGAGATATTTGGTGCATTTTTCGATGCCCTCACAACTGCGATCCCCCGGCAATCGCATATGGAGTGGAGCCCACTCTACAGTCGCTATAAAAGGGGAAGTTATCCGTCGTAAAACCGTCATCATCATGTCGGGCGACCCAGACCCTGGGTGCGGATATCAATGTGGTCGCCGAACTGACGAGCAGCAAGTACAAGCCACCAAAGCGCATTGAGGACCGCGGACCAGACTATCATGAACGTACATAGAAAACATCGCCAACAGGTGGTACAACGAAGAAGCATGGTTGAATAACATGTGGACGCCCGAACCACTGAAATGGAGCAAGCAGCGCATATCTTGATACCGAGTTCCCTTTTAAGTTGTAGTATGAATTACAGATCACCGTCTTCGCCTTAATATGTCGTTATTATAAGTCTGCAATGGTAGTGAAGACTCGTTGGCACATATACCCAAATCCGACGAGGTTTGCGGCCCGCATCTGATGGAACACCATAATGTGCCTTGTGCGAATCATGATGAGGAAGATCCGCAGAGGACGGGGGCTGCGCAAGAGATACGGTGATGAAGTATCGATGAAGTTCAGTATCTGCAAGTTATCACGCGATTGTGAACGATGAGATATTTTCCTTTATCAAAGACGTGTGGTGCTGAAGCTGTTTTACTTCCTATCGGGATCGACCCTCAAAGGTGTGACGATCATGATTGCTTGGCGTCTCGCTGTCACTGCATTCCCCGAAGGGAAATACGTCACAATGAACAAAAGGGGTATTGAGATGGCTCGTTGCACAGCTGACTCGGCGTGGATGAACGGTAATGATTATGGTCAGCGAGAACATCGCAAGGCAATAATAGAAATATCAATTGCTCAGCGAAGCAGCAAGATAAAATTGATCAGACACCCTCGGACACCCCAACCGACAAATCTTCTGGAAAATGTCTCAGTGCTCGTATCGTAAGTGATGGCGAACAAGTGCTGACTCACCTTCCTAAGCACAGTGAGACTCCGTCGCATCCCGTTTGCGTGCACGGGTCTTGCTCGCCTTCTCCGTGCTCGCCGCATGGCTTCGCACCAACGACGCGATTTCACTAACCAAAGATTGTTCCGTCTCTGGAACCTCGCTGTCCTCGACCAAATTTGAGAGACAATTAAGAGCCGAGATCTCCTTGGTCCATATGTCTGTTGCTTCAAAGGTCGGGGTCTCGAGAATGAGAGGAATGTCTCGCATCCGCGAATCGGATACGATGTGCCTGAACGTAGCAATACCGAGATGTCCGCTACAACGATGGTAAAATGTATCATATCACTTGACTTGATGAATAACCAAAGACGGAGTACGCACAGTCCGATATTTTCATGTCGATCTTTTTTTGATCCGAGGGCGGCTTTGGAGTCGTTCAGATGCAACCCCTTGAGATACGATAGACCAACTTCAGTGTCGAACGCGGTGACTGCGTGATTCGAGTCACGATTATGTCTCCGAGTTCATATCTGTAGAACTTACGTGATGCGCTAGGAAGCTATTAGCCGGTGCATGAAACGAAGTAGTCGGCAGACATACTCCCAACCGTCTTTTGTCGAGATATTATATCCCTGAAAACACGCTAAAAGGTTTTGCAAGCCAGTGAATGAAGCGCTTACTGCAGCGAACGCGTGGCCTAAATTCCACGAGTCAGGAAGACAGAGTAACAAAGGCTGAGACGCACAGGTATCAAGGCAAACGCCTACTCGCGTCTTGTCCTCGACGCGGTCAATAATCCCCCTCAGCTCTGAGAACTGAGAACCTATAACATTTCCTGAACCTGCCTATTGTGAACAATGAAAGATAGTCGACCCCAAGCTGTATAGATGCACACCATGTTCTCGATGACAGTTGTTATATATTTTGTTGATTTGTGCGCGTCATTGATGCATTCAGCGATGAGAGCTATCGACTCTTCTTTCGTGGCCTGCCCAACGGTCGAGCCCGGACTTCAATGACGTGAACTCGATCTCGATTGAAACGGATTTGAATAATGGACCTACTGAAAATTATACAGCTCAAGGTCAAGCTGTTCGCACCGCTGAAGATCATCGAGGAAGCAGTCAAACGATTTCCGCCTCTTCTCCCTAAAATTACACAACCACTATCATAATCCCACAAATGAAAGAAGGGCGAGCTCGCACTCACTCATCTGGGTTTCCCAGGTTAACCAGATAACTACCATGGGGAAGAACATGTTTCGACAAATAGCCAAACTCTCGCATTCGTCTCTTGAACGCATCGACGCTTTCAGCTGACAATGGTGGGGAATCCCATTTTCGCTGGGATTTTACGAATAGAGCGAATGCATTGGCGCTGTGCGAATTTAACGTTCCATGTTCAATAAAGGGGAAAAACGCAACCCTCACCCAACCATCGCTGCATTTCGAACAGCATTCTCGACTCCTCCTGCAGCTGATACATGTGCTCCGATCTTCCATGGATTGGAAACACGCATAGGAAAATCTTCCGTCAAAACTTCATCCTCTATCTTTCTCCGCTTCTTTTAGCGTGGGCGTTTTCGCGGCTAAAAAGTTGATGTTTGATGTTTAGTCCCCAGCGTGGAAACGAAGCAGCTTATGGTCGCACAAGTACCGTCTGCTGATGCTGTTTTTCGACGTTTAGAGGATTCCGGGTAAGAGTTAGATGACGTCAAGTGGGGCGGCGCAGGGGCGGCAGTGGACCTTCTTGTCTGAACCATAAGGTTCGTTGGAATGGGGGATTTTACTCTAGTTTTCCTGAGTGAGGTGCAGGGTAGACGTTTGATATGAGATAACGCTGCTAACATCAAGTCAAGAAATTTGGAAGTCGCTACTGCTAGATAGTTAAATTGCCGGTTCATGTAGACCACGGCATTTCCCGACCCCAACAACTTCCTCTGTATACCAAGTTACTTAGAAAAATAAGATGTGGGCACGTTCAGAATCCTGTGAGCGCAAAGTAATTGAGATAAATATAGGTGAGATGGAGATGTGATGTGGGTTGTTCTATGAAACTATATCATACTTCTCTAGTGAGGCACTGGGAACGCCGTTTTCGCGAATTCGAAACATCGTGTTCGCTGTAATAGGGGTCATTTAGATTGATGGGCGCAACTTGCCGATCCCCAGTGCAAGGGGGATATAGCAGGGGTCGGTCAGCATGAAATGATCCGATGTTGAGTTCTGTGCCGGGTTGATCCTGATTGCAACATCGCGTTAGCATTGTATGGGCAGCTTTAAGAACCACAGGATTTTGCTTCTGTTTCTGATCGGGCTGCGTGCATATATAATTTATGTATGAGGTAACTGCTATCAATCGCCACGCACCCGCAGCGAATGCTGAAAACCATCGTGGTCTGCCCTTGACAGACAAGCATTTTGTCCTGCACAGCTAACCGAACTCTCACGCAACGTTTGCTGTCGTGCACGACAAAGATTCCTGGACATTACCCTGATCCAGTTCATCCGACATGAGATCTCGTGATGTCATAACCACGAAGCATGGAAGTTCCCGGGGATGCCCCAGCAAGGATTTGTTCTGCATCAATCCTCCAATTGCAATGCCGGTATCACCATAAATGCTCTGGTTGAGTACTTCGGCAGTTCTAACAGAGGTTATATGACCCATAGCGCACCTAAAGGGTATTTCCCCATCACCTGAGCTGGTTTTGTCCCCAAGAACTTGGTATACCCACTCATGACGCGCTTCATATCAAATTTCGGGACCGTATATATCAGTTAGGTCGGGATATCAGTGGGGATCGGTGCTTGTGCGACATCGTAGACTGCTCATAAATTTTTTTGAAGCGTGTGTATGGGATTCGACAGAGCGGGATTTGCTCGCCAAGACAAAGTTGGTGATATGTGATGTGGTGTCCGCGGGTGGGTGGGTTGATATTGTAGATATGATTGGATCTCCGAGGGTCCGTAGCGTACTGTATTGGAGTTCTCTACGTACGACATCAGTAGCTATGTGGTGCTCTGTTTCATTCACGTGGAGATTAAATAGTGACAGGTGGGGTCAACGAAAGGACTTACAAAGTCTGCGTTTGGGCCATGCGTGCTTAAGAATACAGTATTTTTGTATGGATCGCAAATAAGGAGACGGTCGAGGACCTCGTGCCTTTACTACGGACTTGGCATGAGGGCATGGTTTCACTAGAAGCCTCAGTAGTCCGAAGCTGCGTACACAAATTGATACATTTGGCAGTAGGACCTTGCGCAAATAAAGACTAGGGACATGAGGGTCATCATGTTATTTAGCTTAGAAGTTATAGTAGTGCAAAGCTGTGCACGAGCGGTCAGCAGATGACTGTAAGGAGATAGGTCGTCGTGCCTTTGATGTGTGTCAATGGTTCAGTCTTTCCTTAAGGAAGTCGCGTGTTGACAGGGCGAAGCTGCGCACCCTGTATTCATAAAATTGGAGGATTAAAAGCCTTGATTGAGTATGGGATTGACAATATCTGTATAGGACATAGCCCTGGTTGTTTGGGGGGCGGAGCGCCCATGGGGCATCCCGAGATGCTGAGAACCAATAAGAAACTTTGGTTGTTCGGCCGGCAGCTGGGTAGAGAAAGGAATCAGTATTTCGGGGGAGATAGGACATACTGCGTTGAACGAAATGAGCTGCGAAACCGAGATAATGGAGTGGGGGATTCGGGGGGATCCGAAGTGACTGGAAGCAATGATGAGGATATGAGTGGGTTACAGGGGTGAGATTCTTATCTTGAAGAGTCATTAATGGGATGACAGTACGAATGGAAGTTAAGTTCTTCATGGGGCGTTCTTGAATCGGTGGCTTGGCTTGATATATAGTGACCGGTGAAGGAGGGGGGAGAATGCGAGTAGCGGTTGTCGGACAGTCGGAACCGCGTGTTGAGCCTGGAACCTTCGGGCGTCTATTGAACAGTACTTAGTCAAAAGTCTAGACTCTTTTACAAGCAGTTCTTCTATTGATATAATCTCTTGACCATCGACTGCGACGAGCTCAAGAGCTCTTTTGTGGAGTCAGTATTGGGTTGAACCGTGAGTTTACCCATGTTTGGGTTTTGTCCTTTACAAGTGACACCTTTTGCGATAATAACTCACTTGGTACAGCCATGCACATGGACCACCACCACACCGCTACAGGTCCTCCTTACTCCTCAGTCCGTTTATTTGCTTCGCATCAGCTACCACCACCACAAGTTCAGCTACCGGCTATCAATCTC
The DNA here is from genome assembly GCA_003313855.1 of Suillus sp. MG131. Classification (NCBI taxonomy): domain Eukaryota; kingdom Fungi; phylum Basidiomycota; class Agaricomycetes; order Boletales; family Suillaceae; genus Suillus; species Suillus sp. MG131. The sequence goes on from QLOO01008661.1 coordinate 12,916, forward strand.
CCTCAGCGCGCATCAGTTACAACTCTCCCTCCCATGGCTGCAATGGACTCTTCGCCCTATCGCCACCCTTCTCCAGTTTCGTGGGGTCCATCATCATCATCAATCCATCGTACCTCAAATTCAAGAGACGACATATCACAACGAGAGATGAGGCAGATGAAACGAGAACCCACTCATCAGATCCACTCAGTCCCGCCACCCAAGGAACAGGAAGATACCATGCCAGCTACAAGCGATTTCGTCAAAAAGCTATACAAGTACCTCTTCTCTGTCTTCTTTACCATCGCAAGTTTCATTAATATCTTACAGAATGTTAGAAGACCATACCTTCTCCCATGTCGTCTCATGGGGCCCACAGGGCGACTGCTTCGTTGTAAAGGTCCGTATTCTCACTGTGACTTTCGCCAACCTCCCGTTCACCCTATGTCCTTTAGGACATGAACGAATTTACAAAATCCATCCTCCCACGCATGTTCAAGCATTCAAATTTTGCTTCCTTCGTAAGACAACTCAACAAATATGATTTTCACAAAGTGAGCCTTCCCTCCTCCGGATCTAGAACTTTTTTCTTTCAATCCTTTGATATTTCCCCCTTCCACCGTTCCTTCTATTTATATTCTCCTTCACTTCCTTCCCTCGACTTCTCCATTATCCTCTCATGCATCCACCACGCGACTTGTCTACACCCCATATCGCCCATCAAAGGCAATCCAATGCTCTTTATCTCAGAGATCCGCACTCCTTTCCACCATAGGAATCCCCCATCACCAACTCGGTCTTTCCCGTCGATCCTCGGTTCGATCCGAGTCTTCTCCAACTACGTCTATCCTTGATGAGGTCTTCCGGTCTTTTCGTGCATTGGCACCGCCGAGATATACCTGTCACTCTTTTTCGTAATTCCTCGTCGCCACAGGGGTTCCTGAAACCCATTATGACCTGCCGCAATTACCTTGCATCCGTCTCCATCTCCGTGAACCTAGCGTCCAGATGCTATACTCCAGGCAGTGACAAGACGTACTTGCTACTCCTTACCTATCTTATCTCCTCTACCCATTTTCACCTCATTCCGTTCTCCCAATCAGCATACTAATCCTTCCACATCAGGTAAAAACTTCCGACGATGCCCAATTTGGCGAACATAGCTGGACATTCAGACACCCCGATTTCCATGCCGACAGACGCGACGCCCTCGAAAACATTAAGCGCAAAGTCCCTGCAGCACGTAAATCTGTTCCCTCCTCTAACGGGGGTCTAAGCGGTGGCAGAGGCGCCAGCTCTGGCAGCCCTGTCCCGGGCGAAACAAGCAGCGCTGAATTAGCAACTGTGCAATCGCACATTGGCGTCCTGCAAAACTCGTATCAATCGCTCTATTCGTCACATGATACGCTCTTATCATCCCACGAGACGCTGCGCGGACAGACGGATTCTCTACTTGCATCCCATTCGTCTTTACGCGCTCAAAATGATAATCTATTCGCTACAAATGAGAGTTTGAGGAATCAAGTCGGAAGGGCTGAAGAGCGTATTAGGGTGTTGGAGCGTCAGTACGGAGACGTGCTTGTTGAGATGGTCAATTTTCAAAAGGGGATGGCGCAGCAGGATAGCTTAATGCAAGGGTTGATACAGTATTTTTTAGGGGAGGGAGGTGAGTGTCTTTGATTGAATGATTTGTTGCTCTATTTTTTATTATTTTCCGTCTCTTCCGTGTACCTTTGCGAAATCTGCTTCCCCATGGGGAGCGACTGTTATTACCCCTGTGCAGATAAAGATGCATCTGTTCTTAATGCGCTGGTCGTGGTCGCATGGTTCTAGACATCGACGATGGGCCTCGATGCCCAGTTGATGGGTCTACTAGGCACCGAGGACGCGGGTGCATTTTGCACTGGGCCTGATTTCCTATGCCTGGACCTTGTCCCTCTTCCTCTTCTCATGATCTGTGTTCTCAGCGTTTAATACATATTACCTTCCAGGTAAACCCAAAGACCCGTTAGACGCTACCTCCCAAACCGCCGCCGGGTCTTCTACCGCCGCTTCGGCACCCCTCGCTCCACCATCAGTGTCTCAACCCACCGTAGCCCAACCCCCAGCTCAAACCCCCATCCACAGCATGTCCCAAACCTCAACGACACCCATCGCGCCGAGCATGACGCCCAGCACACATCCACCGCCTTCCCTTCTAGCATCCCACTCGCAACGGTCTATGGGCCAACCACAACCATCGCCCTTCCTTGCACCTCCTTCAAATTCAAATTCATTCTCCCACGCACGCAAACCCATGGTGATGTCCCAACAGCCCCAATCAGCTTCCCTCCTCACCCCATACTCCCTCCCCCCT
>QLOO01008679.1:0-16173 GCA_003313855.1 Suillus sp. MG131
CTAGGGTACCAACGTTAGAGAGATCGGTGCTTCAATTCGCCCTACCAATAAGTGTCATGTGAAGCCTCGGGTTTTAAAAACATATACCGGCTGGGTAAAAAAAAACTATCGGTGGTTCCCATGCGCCGTATTGCGTTAAGATAGTCTCGCAGTGCGTGATATTTTTAAGTCTCGAGGTTCAACTTTTGAACTTCGACCCAGTGGCTGCTGAGCGTTGAGCCCGCAGCCATTTTCATCCCGTCCTTGATGGCCTGCTGACTTGCCAAGGCTGCAGCTAGTCATCCACAGGCAGCATAGTCATGCGGGAGCTCGGTGGTGTGATAGTACATACACGTTGTCTTTAAAAACCTTCGTACGGACTGACCCAGAACTACAGTTCTGTCAGTTACAGTGTCAAAAATGGCTAGAGTGTCATCGGTTTGCAATGGGAGCTTTGCATACCAATGCCATTCAGCCAGGTCAAAGAGCAAGGATTGTCGAGTCATGCTCTTTGGGCAGAAGATCTTCGAACACAGGGAGAGCGCACTGCATAATTATATCATGACATAGCTAACAAACAATCAGTAAGATGTACCTGAAGGAGATCTTCGAAGTCTCTTGCAGCGAGTTTGTTCATAGAGGATGCATTACTGTGATAATGCTGGATGGTGCCACACCCGAAAGTCAGAACCATCCGATACCTGGCAACATGTTAATCAGACTAGATGTGCTAGTATATCATCACTTACCGTTCATTAAGGTCTTGAACTGAATTGCCTGCTGTAGGCATGCAAGGTGAGTAAAAATTGCCTTCCAAAACCAATTTCACACTCGTGCAGTCTGCAGAGGATCCACAACAAACTGCAGGACAAAACCATTCTAGATACGAGTCCCTTGCAATGTTATGGCATCGTGAATGGTCATCGATACACTGCAACTTGTCTCGGGGTCTCAGATCAGACTTCATTCCTATCTTCGGAACATCGGCCTTTTTCACTAGACAATGCGGACATGGGCATCGGCCTAGACATTTGATACTCGCAAGTAGAATTCTAGAAAATAGTGTCAGAAAGTTGGGCGGCAAATCAGTGAAAAAAACGAACCTATGTATGACAAGACGAGCGGACCCTGCAGTCAGACACACCTGCCCGCACTTAGAGGCATTATAAGGCCTGATGCGACCTTAGCATACCATCGCTGGAAATTTTGATGATGTGGAAGTGATGAAGTGGAGCGCTGAGGATGCGAATTCCGTTTTGGTGAGACAAGCCCCTATCAATTCCGTACCAACGGTTGTCTATCAGGTCAGCCCTCAGGGTGATGATGACCCCGTGTTTGCGTCCAACTTGTAAGTTGAGTTTAGTATGCAGTACTCACTGGCAGCCCCTCCGATGGTTTGTGGGCCCGGGGCCGCGCTATGTAAGGTACGTACACGATGACCAAAGATCAACGATCGATCAACTTCTTTGGTTATTCGCTTTGTTGACTTTTTCTGTTGACTCGCTTCGACTCTTCCCTTTTTTTCTCGTCGCTGTATCACTTGCACGACTTCATACCCTGTACCGCCAGTCACTCCTTTGTCTACACACTCTTTAGCTATACCCCCAAAACACAGCGATTTCAACCGCCCGAAACCTCATCTGACTTTCGGTCTATAATTCCTAATGCTGGTATCCTTGATTTTGCTCCTTTCTGCTGCTGTCCTTCCTTTCGCTGTTGGCGCCACCCATGGACGCGCCCAGCGTGGACGTCATCAAGAACTAGCCCAGCGAGCGCGAGGCGACGTTGGCATCCACAAACGCGCTTTCGACAATTCACGCTTCACCTTTTATGACGTTGGCTTGTGAGTGAACTTTAACTGAAGAATCACTCGTTGAGCTATGTGGCTGATTTTGATCCAAGGGGTGCTTGCGGGCAGTATAACTCTCCTGGCGATTTTGTATGTCCCAGCCATAATCAATACTTAGTATAGCGTTTCCGATACTCACTTGATGACAAGATTGTCGCCCTCAACGTCGCTCAATTTGGTGAAGGTTTCCCGGGTCCGCAGTGCTTCAAGTCTATTACCATCTCCTATGGGGGCAAAACTGCCCAGGCCACCATTATGGACGAAGTGAGCTAGACGTCGCGTTATTATCTCTCTTATTAACGCGTTTTTCTCTAGTGTATGGGGTGCCCATACGGCGGGCTTGACTTCTCTACTGGTCTTTTCAGTTACTTCGCTTCTCAAGATGCCGGTGTCCTTTACGGTTCGTGGTGGTTCAATGATGACGCCGGCCAGCCTGTACCATCCTCGGGCCCTTCATTGTCGCCTACGCCGATCGCTGATTGGCCCACACCTACGCCTACGCCAATCCTTGACTGGGCCACGCCTACTCCTACTCCTTCGTCCACGCACCACCACCACCACGCCGCTGACACACCCTCCACCACAACTACAGCCGAAACCGGCACCACTGTTGGGACTGCTACCAGTACTCCTACTACAAGTGAAACTGGTACTACCGCTGAGACGCCCACCAGCACCCCTACTACAACCGAAACCGCTGGCACTGCTACTGATACATTCTCTTCGATTCCGTTTGTGGCCTATGCCACAGATACACCACTTCCTTCTGACGTCATAATCGTACCCATACCCGTACCCGCACCTAACGCTGCGCATCCGGAAAACCTCGAGGTTCTCAGCAAAGCCCTCGTCAATATCGGTGCGCTGCTCTCAGGTCAGCGAGGCAATTAGGCTACTTTGGGCAAAGGGCGTTCTTTCTCGTCAGTGTTATATATTGGGTGGGAGTTCCACTGACCTTAGCCTTGTCAGGTATATAGCATCTGTTCTTAATACGTGAAATACGTGATTTGGACTGCCGTGATTATTCTGAATTCGTAGGCGATGAGGTGATCTACATTTACGTGAAACTACTCAAATTCATTTGTTCATAAAATTTAATTTTGCATGGGTACAACGATGTTAATATACAACGATCTTCATTCTTCTTTCTTCTGTATTCCGCCGTCAGAAAAAGTTGTACTCCTTCCCAAGTGGTAATATACTAGCAGGTTCAATATCAGCCAACACGCCATCCGCCCTCACCTCATAGCTTTCTGGATCAACAGACATCTTCGGTAGCGCGTCGTTCCACTTCATATCTCTCTTGGTCACATTCCTACAGTTGATGACAGCCTCGGCTCGCTTGGAGAGTCCATATGAGGCGATAGTACCACTCTCGATCGAGATTCGGGAGACGAATGCGACCGAATTGAGCGCGGCTGCAGGGGGGAAGGAACCCCACATTGGCTTGCCGTAGGTCGGCTGTACAGTCGGAATCGATGCGTTTGCATCGCCCATCTAGCAAGGACATCAGCGCTATTATCAAAAAGCCTCCTCTATAAAAATCTACCTGAGCCCAAGCAATTACTCCTGATTTCAGCACCATTTCAGGTTTGGCACCAAAGTTTTCAGGCTTCCAAAGGACAAGGTCAGCGAGCTTGCCTACCTCTACTGAACCGACGAGGTGGCTAATACCGTGTGTGATCGCGCTAAAGAACCGTCAGTGCACGCCCACTCGAGATGACAAAAAAACACACGGGTTGATCGTATACTTTGCTACATATCTCTTGACGCGTCCATTATCTTTCTCGCTTGTATCATCTAGCTCAGTCAACGGCCCTCTGAAATCCTTGAGCTTGCTCGCAGTACGCCATGTCCTGGAGGCAACTTCTCCGACACGCCCCATCGCCTGGGAATCAGAGCTGATCATGGATATCGCACCAGTATCGTGTAGAACATCTTCTGCTGCTACCGTCTCTGCTCGGATGCGGGATTCTGCAAATGCCACATCCTCTGGGATCGATTTGTCAAGGTGGTGGCAAACCATCAGCATCTATTATGTGTTTAGGGGGAAATATAGAACCCGCGTAGACGACTCACGTCAAGGTGTTCATCTAGGGTGTTCCTAGCGTAAGGTCGTGTAGGGTTGGTAGATGAGGGAAGAACATTATCCAAACCGCAAACGACAATGATATCTGGAGCATGACCGCCACCTAGTTTTACGATGAGACCATGTAATAAGGAGCTGAAAGAAACAAAAGCATACCGGCACCTTCCGTGTGATACGTATGTATAGTGCGACCGCCAAATGCCTTGATCGTACCTGCGTTCCGTCAGCATCCCAAAGACCGACGAATAGCACACCTCTTACTCTCCACAAATCCGCTCTCATTGAGAGTGTCCGTATGGATGTTGACCTGAACATCAAACTCATCACCGACATCCAAGGCGTTTGAGATCACAGCTGGAGTAGAACCCCAGTCCTCGTGTAATTTCAAGCCCCCTGCACCTGCGCGGACGATATCCTCCAATGCATGCCTTCCCGTGTCATTCCCCTTCCCCGTAAACATGAAGTTCATCGGGAGCCCATCTGTTGCTGCGAGCATCGTCTTCAGGTGGAATGGGCTTGGCGTGCATGTCGTAGCATTCGTCCCTGCGCTCGGACCTGTCCCGCCCCCGATCATCGTCGTCGTACCCGCTGCGAGCGCTTCGGTGACTTGTTGTGGACATATATAATGTATATGTGCATCGATAGTGCCCGCAGTCACGATGAGCTTCTCGCCTGCAATGACCTCCGTTGAGGAGCCGACGTACATGTTGGCGGTAACATTGTGCATGATGTCGGGGTTTCCGGCTTTGCCTATGCCGGCGATCTTGCCTGCCTTCACTCCGATATCTGCCTGCAAGGGTGTGTAACGAGTGAAACTTGGTGGAAAGTATTAATTACCTTGTATATCCCGGTCCAGTCAATAATAACTGCATTGGTGATGACAAGGTCTAGGTTACCCTCGAGGTACCCGCGACTGATTCTCTGGCCCATACCCTCTCGGATAGACTTGCCTGCAGCTAGTAATGAAATTTAGGGGAGGCGCCAGAAGTCATTACTGACCGCCACCGAATTTGACTTCATCGCCATAACAAGCCTGTACTAGAAATGAGCCCGCACGAAAAAAATATGATAATACTAATCCAACAAACCGCATCGCTCTCAATTTCGACCCATAAACTGGTATCACCAAGCCTAACACGGTCACCGACCGTGGGACCATACATAGAGATGTACTCCTCGCGGCCAATAGTGGTGTCTTCGTGTACCTCGAGGGCACCAGGATCTGGACAGTGTCTGAAAGTCTCTAGTAGTAACCCCTTGTCAATATAGGCACCATTCTTCAGAGCATCCCTCATTCTAGTGACAATCAAGTTACCACCAGTGATGACCTTCTTGCCCGCAATAGCACATAGTGTGATGGTCTTGGAGTCGCCGGGCTCGAAGCGAACAGCAGTGCCGGCGGGAATATCAAGACGCATCCCGTTAGCCTTAATGCGATCGAATTCCAACGCGCCATTGGTTTCGGTAAAATGGTAGTGAGACCCCACCTTTCGGGGAATGAGAGCGTGCATGGCAAACGAGAGAAGCCACGAACCTGGATAGGACGATCGCCATGGTTGGTGACCTTCAACTTGATGCGTTCGCGTGCTTTATTGATAATGATCCTCTCTTTTTTGGCGACGATGGCTCCTGGAAGGCTCCCACGGGAGGTAATTGTAGTTTCCGCGGCTGGGAATTTGTCCTGTGAGGGTAAAGGGAGGAATGATCCATACAGCGCTGCATCTAGGTCTCCATGATCCGTGCAGATGGGATCGTGCACAGTTACTAGGAATACGCTTCAACCGGGCGTCAGTTGAGTTGATCTGGCACGGGCATACAACTCACCCATCTGGGAACGTTCCTTCTACCTGTATCTCGTGTAGTCGGGGTGGAACGCTCGGTAAGACATGTGTCCTCCCCAATAAGGTTTTCCCGTGCTGCATCAACTCAGCCACGGAATGCTGTCCATCACGTATACGTTCCTGCAGTTGAGATGCGATTAAAGCGATGGCTTCATTAATATTGAGCTGTAGGCCTCTAGCGAGGCGCTTTTGGGCTAAAAAACCGGCCTGAGAAGAGAAACAGATGTCATTCCATTCCACGAATTAAGACTAGGGAATACCTGGTGCAAGAGCAGCTTCTCGTGCTCTCTTGGCAGGATATGCATTCTGACTCGGAATCGGACTACCCCGCAGCCGCTTAGAACAACTTCTGTGTACGAAAGTGGTACGGAATATTTGCTCGATGGGGTGCGCGCTCAAGAACCGGCGTCACTTGCGGCAATCGGGCTGTCACTGACCAATTGAATTCAAGCTGCTTCTCAAAATTAATTCGTGATATCGAATTCTACGATTTCTCGTCTTTGTTTCTCCACTAGATGAGCAAAGTTCAAATTTCAAACTTGACTCGGTCAAGCGAATTTTCCTGCTGACAGATGCCTCTTCGGCTCATCGATGCTCTGATCATTCCCTTTGTGTTTCCCTGCGCCACTCAACCAGACGATATAATGATAGGCTTGGTTGGCTGTCTTGACGAGGGCAACAGTCTACAGGCATCAATTACAACATCGCCATCTTGGGACTCACAAGGCCTTTGTTCTAGATCTTAAACATGACGAAACCCGTTAAGGTTGACTATCGGTATTTCTAGATGTCGAGCGTCCTTGCATTGCGCAATGAACACCTGTGTCTGCGACATTCCGATGGTTATTGTTCATACCAGATTCTTGACTTCGTGCTTAGTAGCCATGAATTCTTGGAATGGAGTGGCCTAGAAGACTTGAAAGTGGTCGTTTGTTCAGGTGAGTCTATATTTGGGAATGGTACGTTTTACAAATCTGGTTCCGTCATCATTCCGATCATATCTGAACCTAGTCATCGCTGCCCAAGCTCGGCACTGCTTTTGTTTGGGCAATCCATAACTGATATGAATCCCTTTATCCTGTGCCACCGGCTCTCACATCTTTCTTTCCCTACTTATGTCTGCTCTTAAACTCATCGTGCCTTCTTCCACAGCAAACTCTCGCAAGTGCACTTCGTCCTTCTCTCAGCCTTATCCTTCCCACTCTTCACGCATGTCTCTTCGTCGCACTGCTTCTTTTCTCTCCTTGTCAGACTATGAAGGTGACGAGGATACCTCGTTACAGTCTGGATCTTCTTCCTATTCAATTAACGCAATGACCCAACCCCCTGTCGTTCCCTACACTCGTACTCTGTACCACTACAAGGAGCAGCGTGAACGCCGCAAAGCCATCCTCACCCGCAGCCGTCCCGAGTTCACCATTGCTCCACCCTCCACCAAGCAGCCCGCTAAATCATCTCTCCAATTACCAAAGCCTCTCCAGCCGCAAAAACAAACGGCAGGGCTGCGGACTTCTTCCCCTTTGTCACCGACCCGGAAACTCCTTCCGCCCCGTGCTTCTTTTCCTCGTTCGAAGCCCGAGCCTGACTTGTACCGGATCGCAATCAGAGCCCGCATGCGGTGCTCCCCCGAAGGCGCAAAGATTCTTCGTATGGGTCCTCGTATGGCTGTGTCTATATTAGCAGCCACTCGGGACCTTGAGATGCTCGTATCAACACAGGAGTGTGAGTTGTCCAGGCGTCTGATGCCACATTGTCTAACTTCTCACTTAGTAATCTTCAATGACGACTGGGACATGGTTGACTGCACTGCTTGATGCAACCCTGATGCCATGATGCGAGATTCGCATCACGCTCTCACAAATGATCTGACGATCTGAGACGACCAGAAACGATTCAGATCTGTACGGGAGCAATCACATGAATTTATTGGTTTTCACAAGGAGGTGTCTTCATTTATTGCATCTTCATTCTTCCTCCATTTCGTCTGTCTAATATGCCGGAAGATCATTGGACGTTTAGGATTAATTGTTGTACCACAATACTTGCTTATTCTCACGTGTTCCCTTCGACCAAACATACCCCACACGACCATGCATTTGTATCGCATCACTCATCAATTATTTACTTCTCATGACCATACACACTCCTTAGCACGATTTTTCGTTTCCAGAAATAAAGACATCACTTTTAGGCTGTGTTTCCCGTTCCACGGCGACCCGACATCTTGACCCGATCATACATCACCACGACTCGCTACTTCGGCACTTGACGAGTACAAAACAAGTAAATAAGTCGGAGCCCTGCAGCCAGACACGCCTCATCTGGATGGGTACATGATCCGTCTATTTGTCTATCAAGGTACCGGGATAATACAAAGGGCGTACACCTCCCAGAAAGCAAACGACTACGTAACTGATACTGGTTCCCAAAGAACAACCAACGTGCGTCGTCATGACCGCGAGGTGAACTTTGTAAATAAGACCATAATAACCAGGGCCCAATGCTCGAACTGTTCCTTGGACACAAACAGCAATGCCTGAGAAAGTACGGCTTTGATTATCTGCGCGGACATCCCCTGTTCAATCTGGTCAGCGTGTGGAATAGGGAACATTAAATTAGCAATATCGACCTGATACCACCCGACAAATCCTTCTTTCCTCAGGACCCTGAGCAGGAGGCCGAGGGCACCGACATGTATTGCTTTGGGTTCGGTGTTTCCATTTCGACCACTAGGTAGTCCCTTACCCTCTGATGCATCCGTATCAGCAGAACGGGCCTGAATTCTAACCTTGGCCATAATATATGGATATGTTACCTAGGGAGCGATGTCAGGAGACGTCACTCAGCCACCCAACCACGTATCAGGCTCACAATAGTAGCGAGCGTCTTGCTAAACGCTCCAAGCAAAAACGACATTCCCGGAGTCAATTTACTACTTGCGGAACTTGCGAGCAACAACAAACTCTTGAGGCGCTCATAGACGCCGTACGTGATAGCAGGGTTGACAGTCAGGACCATACCGGGCTTAATGCCGAGCCATAACCCTGTGACGCCATCCTCGCGAATAATCTCACGAGCGACAGCTAAAAAAGACTCGTCCACTGGTTCCTCATCTTGGGAGGACTCTCGGGCAGAGCGCCCTACTTGTTGGCGGGTTGCGATTACCGATACGGGAATCGTGAAGATCTGTGATAGCGCGCCTGCAGCTGCCCCGAGGGAGAGTTCAGCGGCTGTAGATAATGCAGGAGGTTTTGATCCAGGGGGCAGCTTCAGAGTCATGCGCTTGATGTATGATGAGCGCATGAATGAGTAGAAGAAGAAGTAGGCATATTCTTGGGGTAATCAGCTCGATAGGGGAATGTGTAAGAGGTAATTGAAGACACACGCATCGAGAAAGTGTTGAGCATGGTTGCAGCGAAACCTCTGTACCATCCATTGACTCCCTCTTGTTTGAATATTTCGAGCAGCATCGACAGCATGCTCAGGTCGTCCTTGCGCTTTCCTCGCGCAGCCGATGAGGTCACCTGTATCCTGGTCTTGGCGCTACGGCGACATTAGAAACATATCTCATGAGATGCGACCGCCGACGCACACATCAAGAGGATACACCACACTGTTGACGTGTCAGGACTCAGGACGGCTGGTGTGTGGGTATTCGAGTAGTACTCACGCATTACTGAAGCAAGCTCCGAGGGCGCCAGCCAATGCAGATGCAAAAGGCGTTAGCTGTTGCGCCTGCTTTGCTGGTTGGGACTGTGTTGACATAATGGAAATAAGATATATCGTTGAAACTACAGAAGAGCCTCGGAATTGCCGGCCCCTACAGGACCGGGCATCGTGAAAACGACTGGCACATGAAATTCCCAAATAGGGCGTGACTCGTCCCCCAATTAAGTCCAAGTGTTGGATGACCCCCAATACGACTCATGGCGCCGTTCTACCCGCCGACAACAGTCCTCAGCGGATTCAAAGAAAGACCAGAGGCTTTACTCGTACAGGGCAAGTTCTCCGAGTGTGTTGCAAGCGTAGCATGATCAATTGTCATACCCTTAGGTGACAAGTTGTATGTTGGAACAGCAACAGGCAGTCTCTTCATTTACGAATACAATGAACTTTCAGGTATGCTACTGCGTGATGCTGATAGCCTTGATATACTCATTTTAATACCAAGAGAATAAATCAACTTTGGTGGACACTAGGAAGGGTTTGTCTCGTAGACCCATCGACCAGCTGGGCTATATCAAGGATGTAGATTCTCTGATTTCCCTCTCCGGTGCGATCAATAATATAACCATCTCTGGAAATTATCTTGAATTGAGTGCATCCCTCAGAATCCATACCAACTTTATATCCTCTCCCGAGCTTGGCTCCTCCAACACCACTTACAAGGGCCAAGGGTGCATTGACATTCGCTATTCACTCTTCCGTGCACAACATCGACCCAAGTGATGCCCAAGGTGGAGCCAACACCGCTAGCAGGGCAGGCCCGATTCCTACAATGGTGACGCAGCTTATAGTCGGGTGCCGAAGGAAGGTAGTGATATACACGTGGAAGGATGGTGAAGCGCAGGAAATCAAGGTACGAATCTGCTGCACTTGTAAGACCCATCTAATCAGCACGTAGGAAACTATTCTTCCTCACTCGCCGCGTGTTGCGACGTTTCTTGACAGCGATAATGTTTGCTTTGCGTACTCACCTACCGAGTATGCTCTGTTCTCCATCAGTAAGCTCACGGCACTTGACGTCACCACACCTATACCCGCGAGCATTTCCATGGGTGCGTTTTCTGGGCTTACTGGGTACATGACCCTTGGTCTAGGAGCCAAAGCCAAACCTGGGTTGGTGCGGCTGAGCGATACCGAGGCACTTATTGTCAAAGACAGTATGACACAAGTTTTATATTCGATACGATGGACAGCTGAAGCTTCTGGTAGATCAAGGGTTTATCATCGGCACCGATGGGAGGCAGACCAAGCCAGCCACGATTGATTGGCCAAGTCCACCCGATGAAGTTGGTCAGCTTTTCAATCTGCCCAGTCCTTCCCAGTTTTCTGATGGTCCTTGTCTAGCCTTTGTCAACCCGTACATCTTCTCAATACTGCCTCCTGGTACCGTTCCGGTACCGGAGAACGGAGGTACTTCCCTTCCATCTGGGAGTGCTCCAGCTGCCCCTCAGCCATCCCTCATTCCCTCTCCGGTTGTGCAAGTCATATCGTCATTGACAACGCAATCCGTCCAAACTCTTCCCTTCCCACCCACATCATCAACGTCCTCTCCCGCCATTTGCACAATTAGGCTCTTGACGTCTTCTCCTGCTGCCAAGGCACCTCTCTTCCTTGTGGCTACTCCGAGTGACCGCACAGTAGCTACTCTCGAGGGCAGTTCGATATGGGAAATTCGGATGAGGTCATGGGGAGATCAAATTGATGAACTCGTTCAGCGCTGCCTCTATTCTGACGCACTATCATTGCTTGATAATGTAGACAAAGCTCTTTTACCAGATAAGGTTTGTTTTCAATTATACATTGGGTGACGGACGTGACGCCATCTACCTTCTGAAGGACCAACGACGAACTCAAATTCGCGCCCTTCACGCCGTGTCTCAGTTCCGATTAGGAAAGTTCGATGAAGCAATCAATTCTTTCATCGAACTTGATCTCAACCCTGCCAAGGTTGTTGCTCTCTATCCTGAGCGCATCGCCGGACGTCTTTCTGTTCCGGCAGATGACTGGATCTCACTGTTCGGGGGGCCTGCAAGTCAGCAGTCACTCACGTCCAAGAACGACGATGCCATGTCGATAAAGTCCCAAAATGAGGGCAATGAAAGCAAAGAGAAACTTTTGGAGCAGTCACCGTCCCCTGCGGCGCCAGTCAGGGCTGCCGTTCGTCGGGGAACCGCCTTTGTGGCACTTTTATCGTCCTCGAAAGACAAAGACGATGATGCTGTATCTATTAGCGGGAAGAAGAAGGTAAAGCATGTAGGTCAGTCGGTCACTTTGTCTTCGTTGGTTCGTCGCGTCAACAAATTTTCCAGATGACTTCAGCCGGTCGGTAGATGCTCTATGGCGATATCTTACCGATCGTCGTCCGAAAGTTGCAGGCGCACTCGCAGCAGTACACATTGCACCAGCTCAGTCTCACCAGTGGCCTTTCCTCTCTGAGACGTCGACTGAAGAATTATTTGCACTGCCGAACATCCCTTTGCCTCTGTTGACTCCAGAGCAGCTTGTGCGGTTTGCGCAGATTGTGGATACAGCACTCTTCAAGTCTTATCTTGTGACTCAGCCGGCCCTCCTCGGTGCACTTTGTCGACTGGCTAATTGGTGTGAAGTATCAGAGGTCGAGGAGGAGCTTCGGGCACGAGAGGTGCGTCAAACGCGCGCACGTACTCAAACGTGGCATTCATTACCGTTACCAGAAATTTGCGGAACTTATATATCTTTATAATGGAAAGAAGATGCATGCCAAAGCTCTCAATCTCCTCCAACAGTGAGCATCTATGTCTTCTACTTAATTGCACTTGCGGACTAACGACCTTTCCTAGGTTAAGTGAGAAGGAAACGGACATGAGAGACAAGCTTGATCCGTCCATATCCTACCTGCGAAAACTCGGTCCTGAGTACATCAACCAAGTATTTGAGTCCTCTCGCTGGATCTTTGAAAAGGACCGTCATATGGCTTTCGAGGTGATCCTTGAATATATATTGTCCGGTTTGTCGCTGATAATCATTTGTCTCATCCAAGATATTTACATCTGATGACGTTGAACTCCCTCGAACTCAAGTAACGGATTACCTCGAGAAGATCGACCCTACCATATCCACTCGTTATATCGAGTATCTGATCGACGAGAAGGGCGAAGAGAGTCCTGCATTCCATGAGCGGCTGGCAGAGCTCTATCTGAATATGACTTTGAGTGCTCGCAAACGAGGAGATGAGGGTTAGTCGTTATTTTTACCGGCCGATGAAATTTCTGACCAATTTCCTCTAGCAAAAGAGTTTGAGATTTACTCAAAGCTCCTTCGTTTCATTGACACCACTGATCATTACCGCCCCGATCGCTTGTATGGTCTATTGTCGGAGAGTCAGTTACAGAATAACACTCACCGTGGATGCATGCTTACATTCTGTAGATCTTTACGAAGCGCGAGCGATATTGCTGGGCCGTATGGGAAGGCACGAACACGCCCTGGAGCTCTACGTTTACAAACTCAAGAATTATGCTAAAGCCGAAGAGTACGTCATTTCTTCTCAGTTACAATCTCGATCTCTCGTTGACTTTGTCGTAGATACTGCAAGCGTATATATAATACAAACGGAACCACCCGAAGCATCTTCTTGACTCTTCTCAAGCTCTACCTCCGCCCCACTGATAAAGCAGCGCCGAATTTGTTACAGCCCGCCTTAGATTTGATTAGTCGACATAGTCCTCGCTTAGACTCTGTCGAAACTCTTCAACTTCTTCCTCCCCTCGTCACCGCTCACGACGTGCGCCCATTCCTTCAAGAAGCTTTACGAGCACCGATTTTCGACAGTCACGTTATCCGTAATATCCACAAAGCGCGGAATGACCAAGTTGCTAGGATGCTGATGCTACTAGAGTCTAGGCGTGTCAGAGTCACAGATAGCAGAATGTATTTCCAATTTTCTTTCCGCGTAGGTGTTGTCTGATGATTTGTACAAAGCTGTCCCCAATGCCATAAGCGTCTGGGTAGCAGCGTCATCGCAGTTCATGCTCCTAGGTGAGTCCAATACTTACCTCTAACGATATTTTCTGATGTCCACATTTTTCAGGGGAGAGGTGACACATTATCAGTGTCGCGATGCTTTTGCTCGGAGGCTCGTTGATCCCACAAGGAGATAATGGCTATAATTCACAGCAGCTGCTTTTATTGTTACCGAGGGCCTAATATCGGTGGGCCCCACCCGTAGCCAACTGCTGTGTATATCTATCTCCTTGTGCATCTTTTGTGATTTACCCCTTCTTGTCAGTCTTTCAGCTGTTGATCATGTGTCACATTCCATGGACCACACACCGTCTGAATCCGTCCCGCCACGACTCCTTAATGAACTACATTCAAGTTCACTCATGGAGCCATGAATATCACAGCAATGAACAAAGGTGCCGTATGAATAACCAGTACCGAGTCACACGGACCGACCAGAGATAAACCGGCACTGGTCGGGTCTTTCGATATCATACCGTATGATATGAGCCTGTACAATTCGGCGTTAAGAACCAGCCTCCTGTGTATTCTTGCACATACAGGCACATCTGAGGCGTCTTTCCTCCACTTATGACTTCTTATTTAAGTTTAGGGCCGATATGCATGATATACCACTTAATCAGCGCCTGGCTGTACAACTCAGCCTGCGCAATAAACACGTACAGTGCAGTGCGTTTCGTATCGGTCACACCAGCCTTATTGTACTTTGCATTCTTTGACAACCTTTATAGACCGACGACCGAGGCAGAAGGTGAGAGCGAGGAGCGCGCATGAGGAAGATGCTATGGCCGACCTTCAAGGAGGCGGATGGAGGAAACGAGCGTGGGAAACGGAGCAATGATTACGTCCGATGTATCAGATCATAGATGCATCAAGGTTAGCTTGTTCAACTGGCGTTGCAGAGCTAGGTGGGAGAGGTGAGTCACTATCTGTTTGCTGCGTTTGTAGTAGTTCATTTTTTAAACCTGGTGTCATGCCAACGGAATGTCAGGTTAAGAGACGGAGTCCCGGATGACATGTTACGCTTCCCGGGGATGGGCTCAGAACACCGGACGCTGTGGTCTCCAGATTACGAACAGTGTTCGGGTGGTCACACATTCCGCGCCGTAACACTGCTTTGAGGGCGACTGAGCGAGCGACCTTGTGTGACTTCCCCTTCCGACTTGATTTTGAACCACTATGCTCACTTTGGTGCATACTGTACTGCACACGTCAGTGACAAGGGCGCTAGATTATTACATTATATATTCGCCCAGTTTACCACACACTCTGACACACCCACTGTCTCTCCAATATGTCATCAGTCTCAGGTCCAGGTGGTCCAGCTAGTTGGTGGACGCTGCTCATCTCGTATCGTGTTTATAATTATTTTATAGGTCCGTGGATAGCTGCCAGTAGTTGAATAGTGTCAATGATGCTCGATCTAACTCGTCTGCTGTTTCGTAGCTGCCTCTTCTGTTGTGGTTGCATACGACTGGGGTGAGCAATATCACATTGAAGAAACAGAATGAGCTACTGAATGATATCCTGATGATGTTTCCAGCGCTAACATTCGGACAAGAGGTAGGTTGGCGCAATTATTGAACGGTCATCTCATCAGGAATGGTTTTATACTAGGTTGAACTAGTCTGGGTGAGCAGCGTCCCATATCACAAATGCAACAGGACAATACAATTAATTCGGGGCAGAGGCAACGCTGGTCCTTCACAACTGCTCTTTTTCTCAGTGTACGTAGCTTAGCCTTGACATACGCATGGTTGGCAGGTTGTGCTTACCCCAAAGTCTTCTAGGTGCGCTACATTGGAGTCATATATGCTGCGTACGTTTTCCTAACAAGTTGGTGCTATGCTACTGATTGACCTCTCACAATCAGTGCCTTTGTGTTTTGTATGTCTAATATCCACTACCTCATTTTTTTCTAAACTGGGACATCCAGCAATCATTCCGTCAGCCTCGGTGACCAATACAGTGAGCGTTTTGTATCAATGTCTGTTATTTTCACACACCAACTGCTCTCCGATGTAGCGGTGAGTCAGATTCTCGAGCTTGTTGATTTAATATAACGAGTGCTACAGCTGTGAGTTTAGTTGAATTGTGCAGTCCTTCAAGGCTCATAGTTTTTTCAGGTGAAATAATCAACGCTACACTGTGGTGCATGATGTTTGTCGTCAACGGCATGCTGGGCGGTGAGTTACTCATCTGATCTCTCATTGATATCAACTTGACTGAGACATCATGCAAGCCATCATGATCACTCGGCTATTTGCCATGTATCAGCAATCGAGAAAGGTGCTTATCCCTCTAGTTGCATTCTTCATCGCTATCACGATTGCCTGCGGAGTGCTTGCTGTGATACAAACCCGCCATATCCTAGGTGGTAAGGTTATTTATGGACGAAAGATTGAAGTGAATCAAGCTTATGGGACGAATATCAGAGGATCTCGTCATCCGTGGCACCCATCAGTGTATTATTGGGGGAAACGTACCTCTGACGGCTGAGACTTGGTTGCTCGACACCGCATGGGAGGTCCTCGTGTTGTGCCTTGCACTCTGGAGTACTGTAAAACACTTACGTGAACTGCGACAACCATGGAGGAGATGGACCATCGGGAACTGCTTCACAGTGCTGATAAAATCACACGTGCTTTACTTTGTAAGGTTAGCTCATATTTTGAATGGGGTCATCC
>QLOO01008703.1:0-11207 GCA_003313855.1 Suillus sp. MG131
TATTTTTATTTTTTATTTTTATTTTTATTTTTATTTTTATTTTTATTTTTAAATATAATATAATATAATATTTTTTAATATAAAATTATAAAATAAATTAGAATTTATAGGGTGATAAAAAAAATTTTAAAAAAATAATAAAATCATAACTAATATAAGTTATAATATGTTAATAGATTGATTATTTTACTTAATATATATTTATTTTTATATAGTTTTATTTAAATTAGGTAATAAAACAAAAAATAAAGCTGATATATAAATTATTATTAATCTAATTTCTGATAATAATGAAGTATCTATTAATAGTGGTGCAAATACTAAGAATATTAAGGATAATAAGCCTAAGGTTATATATAAGGAATAAGTTGTTATAACTCCAGTATCTAATTTAGCGATATTATTAGCAGTATTATTTAATGCTGAGGCTAAACCATATGGTCCTAATAATTCAATTACTCCTCTATCTAATATTTTTGATATTGTATAACCAGTTTTTAAACTAGCTGATATAATATAATGGTTATAAATTACATCAAAGAAATATTTACCATTTAAAAAACTATAAATATTTCTACCTAATGAAGTTTCTGTAAGATTAATTACAAATTCAGGGTTAACATGATATAAATAAATAGCTAATGAAGCACCAAATAATGAAAATATTGAAGGTAATAATTTTATTAATAAAGGTAAACTAAATTCTGCTTCAATTATAGAAATATTATTAGGATTTATAAATATAGAATTACCAAAGAAGTCACTTCCTACTCCAACAAATAAATCTGAAAACACAAACCCAAAGAATATACTAAATAAAGCTAAAACAAATAAAGGTATAATAATAGCTAAATTTGATTCATGAGAATTTAAATAAACATTTTTAATACCATTAGGAACAGTTAAGAATACTAAACTTATTAATCTAAATGAATAAAAAGCAGTTAAACCTGCTGTTAAACTTCCTAAAATATAAGCATAGATACCTGTAAAACTATATTGACCATAAGCTAATTCAATAATTAAATCTTTACTGTAGAATCCAGTTAACCAAGGTGTAGCTAATAATGATAAAGAACCTACTAACATAGCAGTATAAGTAAATGGTAAAAATTTAATTAATCCACCCATTTTTCTTACATCTTGTTCATCAGCAAAACTATGAATAACTGCACCTGCACCTAAGAATAATAATGCTTTAAAGACACTAAAAATTTTGTTTGTTTGTTTTTTTATATAACTATAACTATAATTATAATTATAACTAAAAAAAATAATGATCGTCATTTTATTTATAACTCCTTAAAGTATTATTAAAAATATAATAATAATTCGAAAATTTATTTATTAACTTATAACTAAATTACTTGAACTGTTTAAAAATATATTATTTATTATAATTTGAAATTATAGCTATAGGTTTAAAGATAAACTATAATTAAATTTTTATTCTAAATTTATTTCATTAGTGTAATTAATAATATAGAGAATTTTTTATTTTATATTAACCATCTTTTGTTTTTATTTTTATAATCTCATAAAGTTTAGATTATTTAGATAAAGAATTAAAATTATTTTGTTTTCTCTAAATTCAATTAAAAATGAAAGTCTATTATAACAAATATAAATTTATAATTTACTAAAATTAAGTTTATAAAAATGTATTTTAGAACACTAATAATCAAAATTTTTGTGGACTATATCATATCCAATTAAATTAGTTATTTTTTTTGGTTTTCACGTTTAGTCTCTGAGGATAATAATTTATTTTTGTTTTGTTTTGTTTTTTTTAATTATTATATTAGATTTCCTGCTGATTATTTCTTTATCTAATATCTAATAAAGAAGTAATAGATACAGATACTTAAATTTTTTACTTATTAAGAAATAGTATTCAAGTTTTTTTTTAGAAATTTCCAGCATATAGTATAATTTTCTAAATGAGATTACTCTCATAAGGCTCTCTAATAAAGAAAGCATGATTTACAACATGCATTAATGCAACATTATGTTGTGATAATCCTACAGCCATTACCATATCTATTTATCCTTTGAATTTCAACAAAGGTTTGGACTATATCATCCTAATAATATTTTTATTTTTTAGGTTTCACATGTAGTCTCTGAAGATACTAATCTATTGATTAAATAATAAATATTTAATATCCTGCTTATTGTCCATTGTTTAATACTTAATATTTTCACACTTTTAGTTTTTATTTCATTATAGAAATTATAAGGTAATCAAGTCTTTAGGAGTTTCCAGCATAGGTTAAAATTTTTATAGGTCATATGGAATAACTGAAACATTAACTCTATAATTGATTATTTTCTTACTAGTATATAACAACTATAAAACAACTATAACTATTTTTAGTATATAATTTTTTAATCTAACTTTAAGTATAGCTAATTTATGATTTTTTGATTGATAAAATCAACAACTTTTTGTTGGACCCCTTCGATATTAACCTGTAAAGGTTTATTTTTTGTTTTTTATAATTTAGTATGTATAGCGTCTACATATTTTAAATTCAAGGCTATCATCATAATACGTATTCCCTTGTATTCCTTTTTTAAGTCTCTTGTGTTCCAATCATTAACAAAACAAAACAAAAACAAAACAAAAAAATACGTTTTTTTTTTGAACCTAATATATGATTAATTCTCTTTGTTTCAGAAACAAATTTACTTTTAAGATTATTACTTATCTTAGATTTAATTTTTTTTTTTTTATTCCTAAATCTATAGTGATTAGAACCAGTAAAAGTAAAATACTTTGAATATTGTATGATGGTTTAATAATTTGATACCAAAAATTTTCTCTTTCAGATAGGAATTTTTTATAATATTTTATCTTTATAAAAAGTTTCTAAAACAATAAAAAGTAAAATTTTAATTTCATATTTAGATATAGCATTACAAATAGCTATCTTATTTTTATTATTGTTAATATAGAAAGGTGCAAAATATTTACTAAATCTAAAATACAAATTAATTGATTTACCAACATAACACTTATTATTAATTTGGTTAAGTCATAAAATAAATACCTAATGTTTTTTTATATATAAATTTATTCAGAACAGTTCTACCAATATAACTAAAATCAATATATTTACTGATATTGAATAGAACAGAAATAAAATTATCCTTAAATTCTTCTGTACAATTTGCTTTTAAAGAATTAAAAAATTTATTATGAATATGAAGAATAGTTGTATTGAAAAAAGTGCCAAAAGCTGAAATAGAGATATCATAATTAATGTAAATAAATTTGCTATAATAATTTGATCCGATTGTTGTTTTTTTATAAGATATAAGAAAAAAAAGAGTATTGTAACTAGTATATTAATATATGGGAAATAACCTAATTGACTTATAGTACTAAAAGCAATAATTCTTTTTAAATCATTTAGTACTAATCCACAAGTTGCAGCAAAAAATGCTGTTGTAGCACCAACTAAAGTAATAATTAATAATGCAGTAGAACTATATTCTAATACTGGTGAAGATCTTACTAATAAGTATAAACCAGCTGTAACTAGAGTAGCTGCATGTAATAATGCACTAACAGGTGTCGGCTAAAAACATTTTAATTTAAAACATTAAAAAAATAATATAAAAATTAAAATGATTGGACTTTATCTTAATTCAAAAGAATTTATAAACGTAAAGTCTCTGAAGATATTAATAATATCTTGCTGATTATTAAATAAATTATATTATTTAAGATTTTAACTTTATTAATTAATCAAATTTAATTTAAGTTATAAGATTTAATTATTAAGTACTTAATTTTTTTTAACTTCCAGCATATAGTTAATTTATTTTATGTATATTCACATAAGGAGGCCCCAACTATAAAATTTTAACCACTAATTATAATATAAAATGAAACGTTATTTATTAGTCTTATAAAATATAATAATATATACTATACTTCATAAACTTAATTCATTAATATTATTAACTCATATTTATTTAATATATATACAATAATACTAATTTATTTATTTTAGTTTATTTTATTTAAGATATTCAGTTTATTTATATTAAAATATAAAACTATAAAAATATAAATTTATAACTCTTCTAAATCTATATCTAATTTATAGTGCATAGAAGGAACAAAATAAGGTAAAACTATTTCTTTAAGTTTATCCATATTATCATAATCACCTTTAATTGAAATTCTCCAACACAATGTTTTATCTTTTTGCTTTCTATTATATATTTTTGCATCTAATCCAAAATTTGATTTTAAAACATCAATTAACAAATTTACTTCTGAAAAAGTAAAACTATCTGTACATAATACTAATCCTCTACCTTGTTTATATCCATCATCCATGATCCAATGAGCTAAACCTATAGGAGTCAATAATTCACCAATGTTAAGAGGAACTATTTTTATAAATTTATTTAATTCATCAGACCAAACATACCATAATTTATGTAAACTGCTTAATTGAGGTAAAGACCTACTATGAAAATAATATTGTGTGGCAGGTAAACCTGATTTAGGACTAGGCCAAGGGAATGGTAATGTTTTAGTACAAATAGGATAATAAAGATTAGACCATAAATGCATAATATATTCATGATTTTTCAAAGTCATAGCATACCAAGCATTAGTATTAGGTTTAGGTTTACCATTTTTATCTGTTTTATTAAATCTTAAATGACCGTCACCTAACATATTACCAACTAAAGGATTTAATACTTCACGAGGTAATGCTAATATAATTTTAGGTTTAGAAATTTTACTTGTAAATCTACCTTTTTCATCTCTTAAATATTTAATAGGTAAAATAGGTGCAATATTAGCTAATAATAAGTGAGAATAATAGTTTTCTAATAAAGAATAATCAGTTACTATAAAAAAATTATATAAATTATAAAAATAATCTAATAAATTTAAATTTAATATTATTTCTTCTGAATAAATTTCTAAAATAAATAATAAAATTAATATTAAAAATACATATTTAATATAATATATTGTTTTAGTTGTAGATTTTAATTGACCGAACAAGCTAGTTGCCTCCATAGACCCCGGTAGCCATGAGTGTAATGGTATTTGAGCTGATTTAGCCATAGCACCCATCAACAATAATAAACTAATAATAGTAATAGCTGTTTCATTCATAAATGGAGCTAAACTATAAATAGTACCATAATCTACAGAACCAAATAATGCAAATATTGCAAAAAATCCTATACTTAATCCCATATCACCTACTCTATTCATTGTTAAAGCTAATATAGCTGCTTTGTTAGCTTGAATTCTAGTATAGTAGTAGTTAATTAATAAATATGAAACTACTCCAATCAAATCTTAAAAATAAAAATATTAATACTTTTTTTTATTATAATTTATTAATAATTAGTTATAATAATATAATAATAGCTTTCTTTTTTTATTTTCCTGTACATTTAATACCTATAAGGATTTACAAAATGCCTTAGTTATCTTAAAAAAATAAGATAAAGATTCTGACTATGCATTGAGCATCATTTCAGATACCCGTTATTGTTCTAGTCGATCGCGATAAAAAATTGTCACCGACGATCTATAACCTCAGCTAGTATATTTGATCGTTTTCAATAACGTCGCAAAAAAATGTAAATTAGTTTTATAATAGTTATTCTTTATATAATTTTTTATTTTGTTATATTTAATAATATAATATAATATAATATAATATAATATAATATAATATAATATAATATAATATAATATAATATAATATAATATAATATAATAATTATAAATAAATAACTTTAACTAATTTTCTTATTATTCTTCAATTTAATTTTCTAATAATTGATCATTTTTTTACTATGAAATTAATAATAAAAAATAAAAAATAAATAATAAATAATAAATAATAAATAATAAATAAAAATATAATTAATAATTACCTAATATATAATATAAAGAAGGTAACATATAAGGTTTAATTAAGTTAGAAAATAGAAACATAGAATTTTCATGTATATAAATAATGTTATTTTTATTTGATTTATTTGGTGTAGCAGTTATATTATATTTTATTTTTAAGATTTCACAAAGAAAACAAATTTCTTCATATGTAAAACAATTATTAACAATTTTAACACTATTATTAAATTTAGATCCATTATTCATAAACCAAATACATAATACTAATGGAGTTAAATAATTATTAATATTAAATGGTAAAATTTTAACATATTTATTATCCACAAGTTTATAAAACATATCATGAATTCAATTAAAGTTAATATAAGTATAACTATTTATATGATAATGATAAAATATTTCTCCTTTTTGTTTTATTTTTATAGTAAGGTTAGGTTTTTTATTATTACAATAACCTCTACTAGCCAAATAATTATGAAACCACATTAAATATTCAACATTTTTATTTAATTGTTCAAATTTAATTCTTGTACCTAAAGATTTATTTCTTTTTTCTAATTGAGTATAACCTAAAGTAGAACCAAAAATAATAGATAAAATATCAATATTATGAGGTCCAATTCGTTCTATTGATTTTAATTTATTATTATTAATAGTAGTATAAATAGTATTAATAGTATTAATAGTATTAATAGTTTTTATAGTTTTTATATTATTAATAGTAGATAAAGAGTTAATATTTGAATTTTGTAATATTAGTGGTAATATCATATTATAAATTTCTATTTCATTATTAAAACATTTAAGGCAATGTAAATAACCTTCCCATCCAAGGAACATAACAAAATAATTAGCACCTGATACTAATATTAGCATAAAAAAAGTGAATAAAGATAAATAAGAAAAGAATCTTTGATTATGAGGATCTTCTGAAAGATAAGAAGTAGTATAGATATGAATTAAAGTTGAAATATATAAAACAGGTATAAGCATTGATACAGTTAATTGATCAAATAAAAATTCCCATGATATAGACATAAATTCAGAATCAACCCAACTAAATAAATGAATTGAAACTGGAGAACCACAAATACCTACTTCATAAAAAGCTATAGTAGCTAATATGGAAGAAAAAATAAGACTAGAACAAGTTATAATATGTGATCCAGTAACACCTATTTTTCTACCTAAGAAACCTGAAACAAAAGAAGCTAATAAAGGAAAAATTAAAATAGATAAATACATTATGTTCTAATTGAAATATTTCCTCTTAATCGGTAAAAAGCTACTAAAATACTTAAACCTATAACTGATTCTGCACCAGCAATAGCAATAATATAAATACTAAATGTTTGACCAACATTATCATCAAAACTAAATGAAGTTATTAATACTAATAATGTAACAGCAAGAAGCATAATTTCTATAGCAATAATCATTAGGATAATATTTTTTCTGTTTAAAATAAAACCTAAAATACCTATTAAAAACAAAAATAATGATAGATTCATAGTTAAATTTAGCAATATTCCTTAGGGAACCTTTAATAAAATTAAAATAAATTATAAATAAAAAATTTATTTATTTATTATTATTTAATTATAAATTAGTTTATAGGGGATTTAAAATAAGTAATATTATTTAAGAACTTTAAATTATTTATTTTTTTAATTTTTGTTTTTTATTTTTTATCAAGTATTTATATTTTTGTCCCTTTTTATTATAGAATATGAATATTTTTTTTTTAATATATAATATAATATTATATAATATAATATTAAGAAAAATTATAAATTAAACATAAAAATTAAGTAAAATAAAAAAGATATAAAAATATACTAAAAAACAAAATTAAACTGCTTTACCTTTACCTTTATCTAAAATTGATAATGTATTAATCGTTTGAGAATTAGATTCTTTTATTTTATCTCTTAAATATTCAATAATAATATTTAAATTTTCTTTAGTATAATAAGTTTTATACATATTATGATCTTCTAAATAAAATTCTATAATAGTATCAAAATAATTATTTTTCCATGCTTCTTCTAACATTCCCTTAAATAGAACAGGATGTAAATCATAATCATATTGAGCATAACAATTATAATTTAGAAACATATAATCAGGTATTTTATAATTATCTAAAACTTCCATTGGTAAATGAATATTACCATAAACATCAAAACCACCAATAAAAGGTTGAATATCACTTCTATTAGGATCTTCAATTGTTAGAATATGAGATAAAAATAATTCATCAGGTAAAAAATTTAAAGGATCTGATAATAAATTAGAATTAATATTAGAGGAACCTTGTACAAATAAATTTTCTTCAATTTTAGAAGATGAAGCTACTTCTACTTCACTTTTAGAAAGAGATAAATCAGAAAAATCAGTTAATTTTAATAAATTTGATAAATTTAAATTATTTGATAAATTTTCATTTTTAATTAAATCTAAATCATCTTGTTTAATTGTATTATTATTTTTATTAAAACTTACAAAATCTTCAGGTAATGTACCATTTAATTCATAACTTAATCTTTCTAATGTATTAGGAGTACCATTATAAAAAGGTAAACTTAACATTGTACCAGTTTTATTTAAAATAGGTAAGTTAGCATAAGGTCCAATAATTCTACAAGGCATTTTTAAATTATCCCTACTATTAAGAGTTAATAAATTATTATTATTATCATTTATAATATTTTTATTTAATAAAGGAGAAGATGTATAAACTGTAGAAGATGTAGAAGATTCTTCTTGTAAAATATTATTATCATTATCAAATAAATAATTTTTAATCATATCCAATATTAAAGGATTAGTTTTTTTTAAATGTATTAATCTATTAAATAATGTTATTGTTTCTATATCAGAGTCTTCATCTTTATTTTTTTTAGATTTATTATAAATTTCATTAATATTTAAATCATCAAAATTATTTTTATTATTCATATTATTCATATTATTAAAATTATTCATATTATTCATATTATTCATATTATTAAAATTATTCATATTATTCTCATTACCATTATTATAAGGTATTAAAGAATTATTATTATCAAAATAAAGAACATAAAAATTTTTATTTAAATCATGATTATTATTAATATCTAAATTTATATTTTCAATTATAGAATAATTTTCTAATAAAATATTATTAAATAAAAATAAATTATCAGTTAAAAAACTATTAAAATAAAAAAATTTATAAGTAAATATAGAATAAATAATTAAATATTGAATAATAAGATAAATTAAAATTAATTTAGAATAAATTTTATTAAAACTAAAATACATAAAAAGTAAAAGTCTTAAATAAAGATAATTTAATAATTGCCCACATTTTTGTAATAAAATTTTATATTTATTTTTAAAAAAATTATTAATAAAATAATATTCAAATAATAATAATTTATAGAAATTAGTAGTTATAAACATTATATTCATTGTTATTTTCATGGTTTTTATATTATTTGTATTTAAAATATATATTACATTCCACCCCAATAATATACAGCAATAAATAAGAATAACCAAACAACATCTACAAAATGCCAATATAATATAGCTGCTTCACACCCTTGATGATGTGTATCTGTAAGATGATAATTGATTAATCTTATAAAAGCTACCAAAATGAATATTGTTCCAACTATTACGTGCAATCCGTGCAAACCTGTACTTGCATAAAAAGCACTTCCATAAACTGAATCAGACATAGTAAATGCAGCTTCAGAATATTCTACATACTGTAAAATAGTAAAAATTACAGCAAATAATATAGTTAAGAACATACCAATAATTGAACCTCTTCTATTTCCATTTACTAAAGAATGATGACCATAAGTTACAAATGCACCAGATGAAACTAATAATATAGTATTAAGTAATGGTATAGCAAAAGGATCTAAAGGTGTTATACCTTGTGGTGGCCATATTCCTCCTATTTCTATTGATGGTGATAAACTAGCATGGAAAAATGCCCAGAATACACTTAAGAAAGCAAAAATCTCACTAACAATAAATAAAATTACTCCTATTTGGATTCCTTTTTTAACTTGTTTTGTGTGATCACCTAAATAAGTTCCTTCTGTTACTACATCTCTAAACCAAAGCCCCATACCATAAGTTGTTAAAATGAAACCTGTAGTTAATAAGTTTCCACCATTAACATATCCATGCATGTACATTACTGCTCCTATTGCCATAGATAATAAAGAAAAACTTAATAAAATTGGCCATGGTGAAGGCGATACTAAATGATAAGGAAAAAATTGAAATTGATTTCTGTTTAAATTGTGTATCATTTTTTATTTATTTATTTTTTAGTCATAAATTAACCAAATATTGGACACCTACGTCTTAATCATTTTATATTAAATATCAATTATAACTTTATAGAAAAATTTATAAAAATATTTAATTGATTAAAATTGAAAAATAAAATATTTTTTATTTTATATTTACAATTAAATAAAAACACATATAAGTTATGCTTTTGTAGGTTGCTTAAGTATAATAAAAATTTAACTTTATTATTTCTTTTATTAATTTAATTTAATTTGTACTATATAATTTATATTTGTATTATATAATTTTTATTTTGTTTTTTGATTTATATGTAATTTTTAAATTATACTTTTATTTAAGTTATTTATATTTAAATAAATAAGTTATAACAAATTAATAAGAAATAACAAATTAATAAGTTACAAAAAAATAGGGGGGTATATAAAAAAATAAACAAAATATATTACAAACTAAACTAATTAAAAAATTAATTAAAACTGTTAGTTAGATTCTGCTATAGCAATATCCATTAAAGTATTTTCAGCTAATCCTATTACTGGTACAATTATTAAGAACCAAATGAAATATAATGCTGTAGATATTTGACCAATTTCTAAATATGGAGAATCTGGATGTTGAGCTCCAATCCATAATAAAATAAAGAAATTTACAACAAAGAACCAGAAAGCTACTTTCATAGCAGGTCTAAATTGGTTTCCTCTTATTCTAGATACATCAACTAAAGGAAGTATTAGTAAAATAAATAATGAACCAAACATCGCTAAAACTCCTAATAATTTATTAGGAATTGATCTTAAAATAGCATAGTAAGGTAACAGATCATTTTTCATATATTTATTCATATATTTATATTATTTTAATTTATCAGAGTTTATTTTGTAAAGCATATCTTTATGCATAAACTGAGAGATATTTTTCTTATCAGTTCCATGCTTTCTTAACATATATTTATTCTTTCTCCTTTTTTGTGGTTGTG
>QLOO01008704.1:0-47774 GCA_003313855.1 Suillus sp. MG131
GGTTCTGCTTGACATTTCACTCAGATTTGGATTTCATGTGGGAGATCCTCTGAGAGCCTAATGGTTGGGAAAACTTCCATACTCTATACCTCACTCAAATCAATCAATTGAGTACTGTGTTATGTCCGTACATTTTTCAGCACTTCATCTTTCCTAATCGTTCTTGATAGCAAGGATTGGTCCTTACGACTGTCGTAGTTTTTATTTCCACTCTACCCCCTCTGAAACACATCAACTGATGGACCGTATGCACTCATATCAGAGTCATTGGTGTTCTCATTATTTGGTCTTTTACTTCAACTCTACGCCTCTGTCGTGGGGCAGAGTTATAAAAAACAGAAAACCTTCAAAGTGAGTGATCCACGGAACCCCGCCAACTCTCGTACTGACCTCAGACAGGCTGTGAAGCAAAGTCGTTGGTTATTCCTATGCCATATCACCATTCTCCCAATTCCAGTCTATACCTTCGGCATATCTCTACTGCTGCTCATCTTCGGTGCGTTTGTTGTCTTCCGGCCAGACCAAGTTATACCTGATCAGCACATCTTGAATACTAGCCATCTGTGTGACAGACTTCCTGTCTTCGACTTCAGCTAACATTTTCAATGGAGCAACTTTCGCGTTGCTTTTTGCATATCTGTTTGTCTCTATCCTACCATCACCAGACTTCGTAAGATGTTGTGGAGGATAACAGACTGTGTCGATGGCGACGATGAGTTGGACAAGGAGCATGGTGAGGAGGCGGGAAGTGCTGCATGAGGTTCGTTTCAGTCTTCTCTCTTATACCCGTGAGTTTCTTTCTACATATTATTGATAGTGCTGCATAGCGTCTTGTTCGAGAGCGGACTACGAAACCATACATATATTTCTTGTTGCAAAGGAACGCATCTTTCAGATACAAAAATATATCTTACATCATCTATCTAAAGTTCGGACCGCTACGACAGCTGTTCGTAGTTGTGAAACGTCCACACGTAAGTTTATATATACATAAGCTTACTGATTTGTCGGAGAAACAGTGACTATGGTTTCCTGTTCATCAACGGTCGGTGCATGTACAAGATTAATTATGCTTGCACAAGCTTCGCTTGTCATTCAACGCTGATCATCATCAACCTTTCTGTACGACAGTTGGACACTGAATGAGCGAATGATGTTGCACTTCGGCGACCATTCCCTATAAGAATAAAACAAGATTCTTCGAACAGTGATCGTGACATCAATACACCCCTGAGAATTATTGTTCGGTGATCCGACTTACCTTTCGAGAAGGTCAAATGAGGGCATTGCGCGTTCCATGATAGAACGATGATTATGGAAATCATGCAAACGTTATACAACCCACAGCGGCAAGCAACGTTGGCGATGTCGTAAGTTTAGCAAAACGTATGTTGAAGAGGCTTGGTGAGATAGGGAAATCAAAACTGCCAGAAAGTTTCAGAGCTGTATCACTGGTTTGGGCTGTAAGCTGATACAACCTTAATGAGACAGGACAAACTTTCCAGAAAGCACAGCAACTGCTGGCCACAGCTGTGCCAATTGCAGTGATACAAAACGGGGGGCTGACATTCGTCTGACAACTCCGACGTATTATGGAGGCGTGGTATTATGACGATAATGAGCTCATGCGAGCCTGATATATAACCACATCCCACTAGTGTGTGTAGGGGTGCTTCGAATAGACTTCTTTCACGCAATGGACTCGAAGAACGTCGAAAGAATGGATGTGTCAGTCAGCAAACCCTACTAACAAATGAAAAATGCGAAGTAAATGATGGAGTAGAAACCCAGTGCCCTACTGAAACTAGCGTGGGGATCACAGGCTATGCTGCGAAAGCACAGCTGAATGTGAGAACAGAAGATCCGGTAGGTCTGAGGCCAGGGAGAACCAACGGTTGATGATGAATGGTGGCATGCGGCCCCGGGTACGCCTAATTCAAGTGTTCATGGGGTGGCCGATGCGAGAACGTGTGATAGGATGTTCATCGAAGATGCGGGACCAGCGGGACCATCAGAAGGCCGCTAAGGACCGGTCCAGTGGTCCCTTCGGAGGTAATTCGGCGGCATGAAACTCCACTGCACAGCGCCTTTGGTAAAGTTATAACCACTCAACGAACGTTTTGTTCACATCCAACACAGTCGCAGTTCCGACGCCATCCACATCAATGTCAGCTCATCCTTCTCCAGACCCATTTCAACGTAGGCTCTTTACCTTTCTTTTTGACTTTTAAAACCTGACATTCGTTAGCAGCGATGACTATGTCGCCATCTCCTAGTGTGCAACACTCGCCCCCTGTTGATCTCAGACGTATGACGTCCAATTCGACAATGCTTACTCCCCCAAAAGACTCAACAAGGGAGCATAGACTCTCAACTCACCTCTCTCAGCATTTGAATACAAGGATGGGCTCTCGCTCACCGTCTTCAATTCCTTCATCGCCGACATCTGCGTAAGCCACTCCACGCTCATCAAATACTCACACTTACATTTATTGTCACCACAGCCACTCATCGTCGTCCGCCATTTTCGAGCGTGATATTGAGCCTATGCACCCCCCATCTCCCCCATCTCACCCAAATCCCCATCGTGTTGCCAGAGCAAAAGGCACTGAACAACTCGAGCACAGTGTCCCTTCTGTTCTCGACAGCGCTGCTTCGATTCTCGCAGCCTCCTCTCCCATGGAGGAAGACCACATTTCCGTCGTTAGTCCTTCGCGAGATCGTGATCGCCTCACTACCAGCGGTTTTGTTAGCCCAATTGGTAGTTTGAGAAGCAGGAGTCCAAGTCCAACAGGAAGGACAAGCTTGTTACTGAGCATCCCGACTCAGCAGGGGCCCATCACCCCCCTAAATATTTCTTCGTCGGGCGTGGGAGCGGGCAGTCCGCAGCGGCTGAGCATCCAGACCAGCCCACTCGCTTTCCCCTCAAAGCAGGGTACGAGTAGCAAGTCCTCTGCCCCACCTTCTATCAGCACACCTGCATCTGTATATTACTCCACGCTTTCATCGGTCGAACCATCACCTACGACCACGACTGCGGAGCATCCCCCCGCAGCACTCCCCCCTACCGCTATCTCAACACTCTCGCCTTCATCAACCTACACATCCTCACCTTACTCACGTCCCATCACCATCTCCCACCCACCGTCCCCTACGCATGGTCCCACTAAGCGTCTCTCATTCATGAGTTACGCCGATTTGCTCGCATCGACTCCCGCATCAATGGTTCCGCTGTCATCATTCACCAGCTGCGCAACTCCCGACCCACCGCCTCATATTCCAGGTGTCGAAGGATACGCGCTCAATCAACACGATGCTGCGAGTTTAAGTGGTCGTGACCGCGACAGCATCGCTTTGCTCGATGACGTTGGTGGCGAGTGGCAGCGTGAGGGTCTCGGACGAGGCCTCGAAGAGAGACTGGAGGCCTTGATGATTGTCCCAGGCAGAGCATAAATGTTGAGGTGCTGAAAAACATTCCCGCCTTTTTGACTTGCGCGTTGCGAACCCAACATGAAACTAATGATATTTTACGATTTCACGCTGTATTAATCTGTCATTCGTTCTATGCATATCTTTCGCTATTCCTATTCCTATTCCCGCCCTCGAATTGGCTACCTACTTCCTTGTGTTCCGCGACGTCGAGTCAATAAAATATCTATGTAAGATCGCCTTATTTCGTTACTTATGATTGATCAATTTCTTCTTCACATTTAGATACTATGATCAAGGGATATTTTACTCCTTTTTGTGCAGATTTCCCTTGATGCTTAGTGTCGGGTATTTGTGTGTTGATACGATACAATGATTCCGATAGTTGTTGTCAATTTTAATGTGATTCGGACCAAATGCCTATGATCAAGCGAGCATAATATGTACAGTGTAGAATCTGAGTTATTGTAGTAGAAAGAACGATAGCGCTGAATGTCCAATTGGACTAGAACACCTGCTGGTACCCTTGCGGAACCTCCAGCACTAATGTTCAAGGTCCGCCCGCTTTCAGAGGTCATTTACCACTCGTACTACGAACAACACGGACGCATAGGTTCGACAAATGGTGATAGAATGGTGAGCCTAGAATTGACACCAAATGACAAGCGGAAAGGAAGGCAAACGTTATGCTCAAATAAAGTTTGACAGAGTCGGAGTGAGATGCAAATCCCGTGAGCACGATGGCTGATGATGAGCTGTGAGTCGCGACCACGCATTACGAGGCGAACAGCCCACCTATGAGCAAAAGCACCACTGATATGCCAAAGATAACGATCGGCACTGCCAAACCCAGAAGGTGCCAGAATATTCTCCAGCGCCTCTCGGTTATGATCTGTGGTAAGGTTAACTTTATCTGCCACCTCGACAATGGGAAATGTGTACTTCTGCAGCGCTACGTTTTTGAAACAGGAATCCAGCGGCAGATATCCTCAACTGGAACAATAGCCCAAATAACGAAAAGACAAGCGACTCCGCTAAACAGGCGTAAGATGCACGAGATGTGTAGTTGACATCGTTCATTAGTGGTGGATTTGAGGAGATAAAAACTGCCGTAGTGGCAAGCACGAGTCCTTGCTGCGCAAGAACACATGTTAGTGCAATCAATTTGAGTGAATGATGCCCATCATCGACTTACCACGATGCTCACTTGATTGAGCTGGGTCAGATATTGACGATGCAGCTCTTCCCAGGTGTTTCCTTCTGCCAAAAGGTCGTACAACCAGTGCAGATCGCCGCGCCAGGTGAATAAGAAGCAGCATAATCTGAACATATGCCGCGAAATAAAGGATTCTGGAGCTTCCCAGTTGCGTGGAAATTGGTTGAAAAAGCTCTCATTTGGGTTCGTGTGTAGCCGTGATGACTGTGTCGAGTATCCACTGACAACTCGAGCATTCTGATTTGGGCTAGACATGAGCAGCAGAAGGTGGCAACCGACTTATCTGAGACACCAATAATTATGAGAATATATAGGTTATGAAAATGGTTTACGCTGCCTCGTGTTAACTGCGCCTGAGACTGGATGGCACAACGCCACTTTATTTCAGTCATGCAGCATAGAAATTCGAATGCACGTGTATCTCACCTCCGTCACATGAGCGCTAATAGTTTTAGGAGGAGCGGCAGATGTAGCTATGTGACTGCACAGCGCTACGATTCTGCCCCAAGCATGCCTAAAGGGACGTGCAACATTTCAGAGGGGACAAACCATGTTCATAACTTGAAGAATACCTTTGTGAACCTGTGTGCAAGACTGTGTAAGTACAAGGCTGAGTTCAATCCGGGAACGTAATTGATACGCACTGTGCAAGCAAGGCTTGATTCTCGGCTGAACGCTACATAAAAAGTCAAAGTGGGATCACCTATCGTCAATCGAGGGTGCTGAAGTGCCAACTAGAAGCACTAGCGCTATTTTCGTAGACAAGAACGCAAATTGCGCGCCAAACTGAACCGAGAACGTGGTCTGATCGAGATCATTATGATGAATATACACGAGTGAAGAGAATGAAAGAAATATACAGCGGAAAGGCATGCTGACCGGGCATGTACATTCGGAGGCAGTGATGAAATTCTCAAGGACAGAAAATTAACGCGCATGTCGTAAAAGAGGCGATAGAACTCTTTCGTCTTAACGTTTGTCACAGCGAACGCCATACAGCTGCCCAATTTTTTTTTAAATTGAGGTAAAAGCCATGATGGACAAGGATTCCAGCAGGGTCAGAGTATCGACGGCCGCATACAAATCAGGAGTGATCGTGACATGCACCCGGTGATCACAATGCCTGAAACCCATAAAGCAATCAGTGCCATCATTGTTCAAGCGAACAATCAAGATGATTCGCATCTGCCAAAAGCCAACTTAAAGAAGCATCAAAGAGAACAGCCAGCCTCCAGCCTTTCCCTTGGAGTTCCTGTGTCTCATAGGTCTATGTACTAAGAATATTTTGTTACTCACAAACAGACAACTGCAGGAATAACCTGTTCAAAGGCAACTCAGACAAACATGTATATGAAATGTCCGCGGCATCATTCGGGATAGGCAACGGGGCTGGGGTGAAGACAGCTGACGTTGCGAGCTTGTAAGACGGTGTTGAAGCTATGATGTATATATATACATCATACCCAACACTAAACTATGATTCCAAGCGTACGGTGCACACAATCCCTCCGTCTGGGATCGGAATCGCACCCATTGCTAAGGGAAAGGAGATTTAGTACATAATGAATCATTGCAAAAAAAATGAAGCATGTTCACGAAACATGCCGACGTTTGAGACAACGAAAAAAGACTGCCCAAGAAGTACGAATCGTTGTCAAGTACTACATAGTCGAACAACCACACACCAGTAACGTGAATTGGGTTGCCTCGTCGACTCGGATACTACCAGACGCCGTATATTATTTCGAGTATGTACAGGAATCAAACTGCAAGGAGGTGGCAGTAATGTGAAACGAATGTTGTGGGTCAGTACTCACTGGCAGTGACAGCGTGTACTGAGGGAGCCGTCGAACAACAAGTTGTCAGCAACCGTGGACAGGCGCGAATGTAAGTTGGTTTATGGGAAGAAAACCAATGTCATTCCTGAGTCACTACAGGTCTTCCACGTAACTGTCGATATCCCCAGAGTACCGTCTCGTCCACGCCAAACTGTACTGAGCGTCCATACTGGCACCGGCGCACACGATGTCAAGACACAAGGCATGATTGGAAGGAGTGGCATTGCTCAAAGAAGCCGATAAATCGTCACTTGTCCCTGGGACTGCACCTTTGCGATGTGCAGAAAGGATCACTGTGGGTAGGAGAGCCATTCTATGGACGTGAGGTTCCGGACTGCGCATTTGGGGTCTTTACGGTCGCAGATTATTAGTCAGCACTATGTACTAAGTATTGACTTCCATCATTATCTGCCTTGCTGTGGGCTGGCCCCTGCTCCAACGATAATTGTGTGCTATCAGTCACCATGTCTCCAGGTGAGGGAAGAGGCGATTGGCGAGCGGTGGACTACTCCATGCATATGGGACTCCTCGGGAGCAAGCAGCCAATATTCGATCGGCTTGTGAAGCCAAACAACGTCTCCCTAGACGGCAATTGGAGACCCCTTCCATCATCCGAGTCATTGTGTTTCTTCATAATTCAAAAGCCCACCACATAATTTACCAAAAGGACTCCTTCGTTTAGCGACTCCACCGCCCAATTGCAAAAGATCAAGTGTTACATGCGGCTGATACTATCACGTACCACCGTGTCAGTCTATTCTGTCTTCTGTTTTCATCAATTTTCGTTATACTTTGCAGCTTGCACATCGCGGAATCAAGATAGCCTGAACGTTCAAACGATCGCTGGGCGCTGATGAGTCTCCTTACTTCCGGTATCAATGGGTTGTCGCATTCGGGGCTTGCATTTCTCGAGCGGCAACCAATGACCAATATGCGTTCACCTGCCTGGTTTCTCTCAGGATAATGATCTGTATTTTCCAGATAAGCTTTCCATGGTCCATATCAATATCATCTGCACTGCAGTTTCTCGCTCGCTAGGTGTCTTCGACTCCAAGAATCGTTATCAGCTAACGCCTTCAAACACGCCTTCAAGATACTAGTGATCTATTGAAATGGTGTCATCGCGCTCGACTGCTCTATGCACTATTGTAAGGTCTATCTCAGTCACACTGTATGATGCTGTATATGACTTCAATGTGCCTTATGTCAGTTCGTTGTCCATGTTAGAGACTTACCAAGTTTATGAAACGCCATGACAGTCTTCCAGATGATGCGAGTGATTTCAAACTTAAAGAGCAAGTGCTGATTTTGAGATTCTTAAGTAACCAGCCAGTATTCCGGGCTGAGATTGCGCCTGTTGAGCAAGAGTCGCGGGAAGAGGTAAATCCCTTTCCTTATCATATTCTCTATTCTAATATGTGGTTGTTTCCTATTTCGAATAGAAATATTGGCCCATTCGAGAACGACTGTCTCCTGTTCGCAAGTCGACTCGGACTGAGAGTGGTTCTACGTTTACCGCCATGTGGCGCTCGCCGCTTGGTGAATCAGGCGTCATCATTCTCGCCTTCGTTGCGGACCGCAGAGTTTGAGACTCCGTTTTCACCATTCTCCGGGTCCCTGAGATTGTAACAGTAAGTGAACGGTAATCGAAGGACAAACCCAGGACAAACCACCTTCTATGTCGCTCACCACCAAGAGATTCTGCCTCTGGTATTTTTTTTAACTCCTAACGACTATCTTGCTTCTAATGGTCTACATACAGGAGACCATAGTTCAATTGGTGGTCTTTATATCAGCTGCCCTACGGGCGATCTGCTTACCCGGTACAATATACTTGCCTTTCCTGCACGAGCAGCATATTTTCGACGCCGCATTCTCAGGGCATGTTACAACCGTACTTTCTTGTTCAAGTCGAGGATATCATATACCATGTTGGCCTACTAGTGTTACAGTCAGCATCCACATCAACCCTCCGTCGCGACTCCACGGCGAAAGCGGCTTTCAAAAGGTTATAAAGACGCCCCGTCTGAGCAGCACTATCGCTAGGACTCTGCTGCAACTTCATCGATGGCACTTATGAGGCATGTCGCCCATATCATAGTTTCGGCGACGTTCATGATAACATCTACTGTCGTTGCCTTCGACATCTTATCGAACAAGAACGTAGGTTTCTGGTATTGTCATCTAGCTTGTGCCGATGACCTGACCTTGCGCAGTTGGTTGTGT
Organism: Suillus sp. MG131; assembly: GCA_003313855.1. NCBI lineage: Eukaryota > Fungi > Basidiomycota > Agaricomycetes > Boletales > Suillaceae > Suillus > Suillus sp. MG131. The sequence continues at coordinate 8,710 of QLOO01008704.1, forward strand.
GAGCACTAAGCACTAATGCTTACCTTCATCGGGTCTTATTGAGATTCATCGCATCAACAGATATTGGGGTCAGAACTCCTATGGAGCGTCCCACCACAACCAGAAAGCTACCTGGCAGCAGCGGCTTGCGCACTATTGCGAGGTCCGTCATATTATGGGCAGACCCAACACGAGCTGAGACTTTGCATTGACTCAGGATAGTGCCATCGATGTATTTCCCATCGCATTTCTCACTAGTTTCGATGGGGAGGGCGACCTTCCCACTATCAACCTCGGTAATGTATGCGTTCTGGCTTCTTTACATGATTTCTGTCCTCATGTATGTGTGCATCAAGACTTGTAACAGTGGCAACAGCGCAGCGTTTGCGGGAACGCAACTCCTTGACTGTTCTTTCCTTGCATCCGATATCGAAGAATGTCAAGCTGCTGGCAAGATCGTTACTCTCTCGATTGGTGGCGCTACTGGCGGCAGTGTTGAATTCAAGAGCGATATCCAAGCCACTCAATATGCACAGGTTATCTGGGACATTTTCCTAGGCGGAACGAGCTCCACTCGTCCATTCGGAACTGCGGTGCTTGATGGGTAAGAACTCTCCCATGAAGGACTACCTGGGTTCAGATTGATTGAGTATTAGCATTGATATGGACATCGAGGGTGGCTCCCAAACAGGATATGTAGCGTTCTTGAAGGCACTTCGCAGGTTGATGGATGTCAATGAGAAGCGGTACGTCGGACCTGATCCACCCTTCAACGCATTAATGCCGTCATAGATTCTATTTAACCGCAGGTGCGTCCTGCGCAATAGCAGAATCGTATCCAGTATCAATGATTGCTCTCCTGCTAGCCCCTCAATGTGTCTTTCCGGACGCGAATTTGGGCGATACGCTGAACGCCGTAGGATTCGATGCTGTCTATGTCCAATTTTGTGAGTAACCGACCCTATCGCGAGGAATTTTCTGTTATGCAGACAGACAACAATTGGTGTGGCCTACAAAACTACAACAACTCTGATGTAAGTCCTCTGGTATTCGTTAACACCCGCTTCTGATCCACAATCGCTAGGCGTGGAACTTCGGCACTTGGTACGCATTGCTTCTCATCCTGCAGTCCTATATGTAGATATGCACACAGGGACAATTGGGCGAAGACTATATCTCCTAATCGCGATGTGAAGATATACATCGGCGCTCCGGCTTCACCGTCAGCTGGATATGATTATGTTGATGCTTGGACGCTGTCAACAATAATTCAAGAGACTATGGCTCAATACTCTTCATTTGGCGGTGTCATGCTTTGGGATGCTTCACAGGCATACGGTTTGTCTTCCACGACTACTCGAGTCTAGTGGATAATTTGATCCCTTCAGCAAACAACCGCTATGACGAGTCTGTTAAGAATGCGTTGGATCAATGTTACTCTCCGACAACCACCGCTAGTCAGACGACAACGAGAACAGCAGTGACAACCGTTACCACTACGTCCCCACCTACTTCTTGCACTGGGATAAAATACTGGAGGAAGAGCACAATTGTACGTGAATAAGTAATAATCATTCCTCGACTGCTCTCATCTTCATCGTGCAGTACGTCAAGGGCGACCAAGTGAAACATAAGTAAGTTGGGTAACCAATACTCCGCGTTCAAACATGACGTTTATCTGCAGAGGACAACTGTGGATGGCCAAATGGTGGACACAGAATGACATTCCTGGAGGTGAAATTAAGAGTAATTTTCTGGCCCACTGGTGCTCACGCTACCACTCAGGTGATGCGAATGCTTGGCTTGACGAAGGTTCTTGTTAGGGCGCAGCGGTATCGCATCGTACTTGATAAGAATCAACCTGTTATGGATTCTTTGCGAAGGTTGGTGAATGAATGATAACCTCTCCTCTACCCTTCGGACGTTCTGTATAGAGACCTGTTATCCCAAAGCGGGACATGTATCTTTGGAGCTTAGACATGCTACGTCAATAGCGTTTCTCTTTATTTTACTCGCCAATGCAGAGCCCTCGCAACCCAGTTACTTCTATGGGACGATATTGATTAATCGGCTTCACGCACCTAGTTTCGTGTGACACATCAATCCAAGGTGTTTGGTCTGGCTGAAGCTGCGGCGATCGGCCCGCGAATGACGTCGCCGGTGTCATGACCGAGCTCTGAGGCAACTGCGGTGCCACAATGCGGAATTATGCGAGCGAATAGAAAGCTGTGTAATGTAGTAAATGCATGTGGACGGGCACCCCATGATAAAATAAAAGTGCTTACTGTGTGGTTTGAAGCAGCTTCAAGATCCCGCTCAGTCAGCCTGTCTGTTACTTTGCGAAGCGATACAGCTGCGCGCTTGAAGGTTTTAGACCTTTGAATATGTACGACAATGACGCATACACCGATTGCGGGTCTTTTTCTTTGTCAAAAATAGAGCGACTTTTGAAAGATCTCACAGATAAGGTCAGAGTGCATATGCTCGCACTCGCTGAGGAGCTTGTTCCGCGTATCAAGGTTCAGGCTTCTACCTCAGGTATCGCTCGGCATAGTTCTGCTCCTCTTTCTCCCCTTTTCAGATAGTCGAGCGCATTGTCCTATGCAAGGAATCTGCTTGTAAAACCGATCTGCATTGCGCCCAATAAAGTACGGCGACTCCAAATGCCCTTTGCATACATCGATCGTCTCGGTTGACGCTCAATCAATCGGAGGATCACGCTTGCAAATGTAGCATGCAGGTGAAACAAAAAAAAAACATTTCTTTCAACCGCACGAGCGCACGCTGTCAGAGGTGATGCGAAGATGATCCGCGTGAAAAACACAAGGACGTACAGTGTGTACTTTTAAGTACTCTTTTACAACCTTCTGTGTCTAGCTCTCGAACCTCAGCGCGGCATTGGGTTCGATGGCCGAGACGACTTGACTGAATTTATTGGCACCTATTGTGTAAACTGGGCAGCTCAATATAATCACATCACCCCCTATTACACGTAAGTCAGTCTGCAGCCACATCTGTTTACCACGAAAAAACGTGCCAACCTAGTGACACCCATCCGGGCCGATAGCATTATCTGATTCGTGGGAGCAGTGGCTGCATATCGATGTGTAGAGGGTCATCCAATTCCCATAGGAAACGGTCTGGGGATTTGTCATGAAGTGGTCCACTTCCTGCTCGATGAAAGTCCATTTTGATGCAGTATCCACGGTTGCCGACGTCGAAGACGACATGATGATGGTCGTGGAGGATGGCGACTACTATAAGCCTCTGACAATTAAATAGATTAGATAATTGCTAGATCACATTCATCGGCTAACAATATGCAAACGTCGTGCCGCATCGAATCAGTGATCTTTCATTGGCCGACAAAATGGAAAGAACTATTTGCTGAAGCTTGGCGTTGGATACGAGCTGTGTGGGAGAAACCTAGAGTCTGTAGCATCTGAAACATCGTCCCTCAGAAATATCTGTCGGACTCAGTAGGCAAGGCAGGCGGGCCTTGGCAGCTCGTACGTACCTAAGGTGGAAAATATGTGAGTCGTGTTAGGTTCGAGTGTGGCGTGTACAACATGGCTGAATCAAGTCTCTGATCATATAGAGTCCGTTGTTTCCTCAACAAACTTGCAACAGACGTTCTGTTTGGAGCTATGTATTCTGATGTGTGTCGCAGTTGACGTAAGACTTAGAAACGGTGGTAGGACTGATCGATTTAATATAGACAGAAAGTCCTGCAGCCTGGTCACTAGCAGGCTTCGTTGACGCATACGTAGAAAGAACGACTGTTCAACGTTCGTTCGCGGTCTATATGTTCCACCAGCTAAAGAGACAATGTAAAGTCAAGGCGGGAACTTGAAGACACGTGCAGTAGAACACAAATTCCTCACCAGCCCATTCTCCTTCAACCCACGAAGGAAAGCACAGGTAACGCAGACCCGAGGTTATCGTGCACCTGCACCTTCAATCAGTCCATGAGTGGCTTGACGAATGATAAATCCTCTTGCAAAGTAACATCTGTCATGAGTCTAGCAATCGCATACCTGGGAGGTTGACCTAAGGACGGCTTCGGTCATCGTGGCCGATGGTAGCTCCGGCTATGACATCTTCCGCGACGAAGACTTCGATGACGGCACTGACCAGGACAATGTATTCTCCCTTGACCAGCGTCGACCTTGCGATTCTGTATGAGAAGGAACGACCATCGTTCTTCTGGCAGGAGGTTCATCGGAGTACTTCTCGGACGCGAATATGAAAACACTCCATGTACCAACCTCCTTTAGGCAAGTTAGTGCAGAAAGCAAATCAACACTCGACATTGTCAAGTCAACGAAGAAACGTCTCTTGTATCAGCGCTATGTCAGCAACCGTGACGAGCATTCAATCGTACACACTACATGCCTATGCTACAGTCATGCTCCTTGTGCATGCACTTGTCAAAATAATGGTAGCGTTGGAGGATGATGGTGGATACAAGCGTGAGGGAGTAGCGGGGATATTAATATTACGGCGTCAGTCGGTACTGCGATAGAATCAGTTGAGTCTTCGAGAACCATGTCATCGTGATCAGCACTTACAATATGTGCTGCAATTTCCCACTGGTGGAGTTTTGCGTCGTGTAAAAATTAAATCTTCATCAGTAGCTGCCTCAACGTTCAATGGCGCGAGTGACCACTGCAGTACCTGTACTATTAGTTTACCTAGACCATGAATCGAGCGTCAAAGCTGATCAATAAAAAAAATATCACACGCCCAAAACACAGTGACGGTTACCATCATCACCCGCCATGTCCCACCATGTCGTCTTGCCAGGACCATACTCGTTGGGCGATAACTCTGCGATATCTCAGCATACATGCTGCAGACCACATCGTCCTGCTGTCCCTTGCCAGCTCGATGCCAAGACTCAGAAATTGACTTGGTTGACAATTGAAATGCGGGCCCATGCGGGCCCTGTCAGCCGAAAAAGAATGCATGGCATGTGCCCATCATCGGAAGCCGAGGAACTAATTAAAGTGAGTACGGTACTTGCTTATTTAAGTACACGAGTTATACTTACGCGCACTATTGCTCGCGCAAGTATTCTGGACCAGCCGTAACTGAAAGTATAGGCGGAGGCGAGGAACGGACGTGCCGCTCTTGGTTCTCACCATTCCTGCAGGTTGCGGCGTTTAACGTGCAGTGCTACTTTTGCGTCCCACCGTATTGAAACAGTCGTGAGCAGCGACGTTGATTCACTGGTGGAATTATCAACTAGCGCGATGGCGGCAGAACGGACTAGTTCTTCTACTAGTAGCGGCGAAAAGGAGCATTTGGACGGCTCTGCAAACGACTCAGTTTGGCATGACACGACCTTCGGTTCACAACGTGAAGATCGCATGGTCAGTCCACGCGATACTGATGACGGCCAAACAGTCCAGTACGCTGACCGCGATGAAGCACGAAGTCCGGAGGTCGGTCAGTATATGTTGTCCTCACGAACACCCAGCACGTCCAACTTCGAAACACCCCTCCTCCCACCAGATTCACCTCAGTCCAGACAGGCGCCCACACATTCCTTGTCCCACAACACCAGCCTGAACTACGTATCCTCTCCTTTGAACCCCAACCCCTCCGTTTCGTCCCCGGGCACTCCCCAACCCAATTCACGATATCGATCGCAGTCTCGTCAAAGCATGCAATTCAATCGCGTGGCTTCGGAGGACTCCCAGGTCCTCGCCGCAACCAACATAGCCTCGCTTCCTTCAGGTCAGCGTGGTTCAATGATACTATATCGTCTAGCCGCAGAAGACAACCACGGCCCATTGACCCGACCGAAGCCACTCCCTAACCGCGATTCGGTCTTCACCTCCTCAGAAGATTCTATTTTCTCACTTTCATACGACAGCAAGTACCCTTCCGGTGCTTGGAACGCACGTGGTGCTCTCGTGCCCTACGTCTACGACCCAGCCCTTGACGAACCAGATGAGAATGATCCCCTGGATGATCCTAACGACGATGCTTTCAAAAGCAGTGTCTTTCCTCTCAGAGGTGTCCTCAATGTCGGAGTGCTCCTCCTCCTCATTTTGGCCCTCTTGTCTCTTTTCATCGTCTACCCCGTCGTCAGTTATTATTACGATCACGCTCAGCAAGATGTGATTACAGGCAACGTACTCGTCAATGGAACCGGCCAGGTCCCATTTCTGTGCGTCCCATCACTTCACTTTTTCGCAACTGTTCTATTTTATTTCGTGTGATATGGACCACCTGACTGACGATGTGGCTGTCCAGATTCCAGATGGCACAACTCATCGATCCTGACACGCCAAGTAGTGCTGCGACACGGACGGGCTTTGATGGCCTCCCTTACGAGCTAGTTTTTTCGGACGAGTTCAACACGCCCAACCGCACTTTCTGGCCTGGGGATGATCCGTTTTGGGAAGCCGTGAGCATCTGGTACTGGAGCACCGAGGATCAGGAGTGGTATGACCCCGCCCAGGTAACAACAAGAGATGGGTACCTGAGCATCGTAATGGACCAGGTCCCCGAGAATGACTTGCCCTACCGGAGCGGTATGCTCCAGAGTTGGAACAAGTTTTGCTTTACGGGCGGCTATATCGAAGTGTCGATCAGTTTACCAGGGCCGAATCAGGAGACACAAGGCTATGTAAGTGGTTGTGGCGCTGAGCAGGCCTTTCAACAGGAGTGGTTCGGGAAGTACGATACTGATTAACGGATTGGTTTAGTGGCCGGGTGCATGGACTATGGGTAACCTTGCACGTCCGGGATACGGTGCGACTACAGACGGTGTATGGCCTTACTCGTGAGTTCGATTGTTTGAACAGCGATTCAGGTATTGACTCTGCTTCAGATATAACTCCTGTGATGTTGGCACTTTCCCAAACCAGACAGAGCCAGATGGTTCCGGACCTGCTGCTGCTCTCCAGTCAAACGCATCGAAGGCCAAGTACAATTATGAGCTATCATGGCTGTCGGGACAGCGTCTTTCGTAAGTCATACCCGACTTCTTCTCAAACGTTTTTGTATCTGCCCCTCCCCGCTGGCGCACACTCGCTGTTCACGCTCAATATTGGAAACGCACAACGCTAACATTCTACCCAGGTCATGCACATGTCCAGGAGAAGACCATCCCGGGCCATCTGTGAATGTTGGTCGCGGTGCCCCTGAAATCGACATTCTCGAGGTCGAGCACAACAAGGTGGGCTCGGGACAAGTCGTCTCGCAGTCAGGCCAGTTTGCTCCCTTCACGCACGATTATATCTACCTCAATGACACCCAGGATGAGTGGTTTGTCAACACACCCGATATCACTCGTGCGAATCCTTATCTAGGGAGTGCAGTGTGAGTGCCATTTTCGCCGTGATCTGTGGTTTCGACATCACATGACTGTTGTATCCTTGGGACTAACACCTCGCTTTTGCCACCAGCCAACAAGCGGTATCTGCCTTGACGATTCTTCCTGATGATATCTTTCAAGAATCTGGCGCGCAGTTCACAACCCTCGGTGAGCAACTCTGCGAAACCCGCCTATTGGTTGGCTGATGTTTTGTAGGCTTTGAGTATTGGTCAGATCCCTCAAATCCCTCAGATGGGTATATCACATGGCAGACCGCCGGCGTTGAGTCCGCACGTGTTGGTGCCGCAGCACTTGGTCCCGATCCGTTACCAGATGGCACAGGCGTATCACAGCGACTGATCTCTGTAGAGCCAATGGTCTTTCTTCATCTTATCCTATGCCATTCCGCCTGACGATCCATTCTTCTAGTCCATCATCCTCAACCTGGGAATATCACGTGTGTTCAGTTTTCTTCCTCGTAGGAATACTCACTGACGTCCTTTCCAGCTAATTGGCAGACGATTGATCTAAGCACGATGATCTTCCCTGCTGAGATGCTCGTTGACTACGTGCGTGTGTATCAGCGGAAAGGGCATACGAATATTGGGTGCAGCCCCGCAGACTACCCTACGGAGGATTATATCAACCGGCATATGGATTCGTATATGAGTTAGTAAAATACATTGACTTTTCAAAGATGATACTGATGGATGCCACCACCAGATCCCAACCTAACGTTGTGGAATTATCCAAAACCGAAAAACAGTTTGGTGCGTCGTCCTGGTGTTTTGACTGATGTGGTGGCTCAGGTTCTTATTTATAGTATTCCGGCGGGTGCTAAGCTAGCTCGAGCTGTTTTGTGATGCATACTGCTGAGCCAGCACGACCTATACTAACCTAACCTTATCTTTTCATGCGACTATTACTTATACTGTCCAGGGACTATTTCATGGCTTATATACCTTATCCACCCATCGATTACTTAAACCAATCACAACCAACCACACGCTCGCTCACGCAACTAGACATTTGCATTCGCTTGTATAGAACTTTGGAAATGCTAGGCGTTACTACGCGTCATACATACATACATCTGCGTTCTACGGAACAGTTCTGGTGGGCCACAATTGGGCAAGAGACCACCACCAGGGGTCAGCAGTACTGGAGGAATTTCATCTGGCCAACTAGCGGGGTTCAGAAGAGTTTGGGAGTGCGTATGAACGGACACAGCACTTGACCCAAAATACAACTCATTCACGATGTAATTGGTGTACCAAAAGTAAACTCCCGCAGCAGAGCAAATGAAAGAGAGATGGGTGCTAACCTTAGTTGGAGGTAGCGTTGGCAGAACTACGACGAGATATGATGTGCCAACAATTGCTCGTTATCTTGTCCGCTGGTTTGAACCTGAGTGATTCAGTGATCTCAAACATTTGGCAATTCGTTGGAGCTGTGGTAGACATCTTGTAGGGGACCTGAGACCGTAAGCTGATGAAACACTGTGTTCTTGATTGACCTGATCGACTCGATCGGATTGAAAAGGTGGAGAACAGCACAGCGGTATGAATCAACCCGATTTTCCAATGAAGATAAGATCCTCAGGACTCGATTTCATGACAAGAGTTTAGGCACATGGAGCGTGTGACACGATGGCACAAACTGTCAAGGCACTAAAGCAGCACGCGAGCATGCACACGACTGTTGACAGCTGTTGACACTTTCACATGGACCGACGATAGGATCAGTGCCTGGTGGTTATGAAACTATTGTGGGCGGTTTTAATTATGGATGACTGACTGAACGGAACCAACAGTTTGAACAACGACATGGCAGCCGTGGTGATCGCTGATGCGCTCAAGGATCCAGTGTACGGTGGTAGAATGCAACGACTGAAAGACTGAGCTGTTCATCATTTAGACGATAACTATGAAGCGTATGCGCCTTGCGGATCATGTATGGGCATAAATGCTTATATAATGACACTTTACGGCGGCAGTGACGGAACTGGGAATGGTTGCACATGTGCCGTGGCACAGCGTTAATTCAGCTTCTGGGCCAACTTACCTTCATAAAAGCAAATCCTCACATCATGATTACACGCCTCAGGTCTCCACTCCGACGCTTTATTTTCTGTCCTCTCCCACCTCCAGAGGTCCTAATCGTTCAGGATGGCAGATCTTGCTCAGGCTACTACTCAGCATCATGATAGTGACCCTGATTATGGCTCGGAGAAGAAGCTCTCGGTGAGCATGGACGCTGACTATTTGGACGGCGACGTCGACAGCATCCACGAGGGCTTGCAGTTCCCCACTGCGGAGGAGATGCTTTCTCTCAGGCGCGTGTCTGACGCAATCCCATGGAATGCTTATCGTGAGTATCTCTCCTTGCGCATATCTAGCTCATTGAGGCCGACACTCGTTTCGCAGTGATTGCTATCGTGGAATTAGCTGAGCGATTCTCTGTGAGTTTATCTTATCGTGTCATATCACGATCGCTCACTTTACTTGCCTCTTAGTACTATGGTATGTTGCACACCTTGATTATTCCATGCCAATCTTCAATACATCACTTTCAAAGGCTCTAGTGTTGTCTTCGTAAGTACAATTTCGCTCGCCAATGAATCAGCCGTACGGATGTTTATCTTCTCCAGACAAACTACATTCAGCAACCCCTTCCTCCTTTCTCCCGCACGGGCGCAGGTGGTGCATATGGCCAGTCTGGTGCCCTTGGTGCCGGTCAACAAATGTCTACAGGCCTCACCACGTTCTATCAATTCTGGTTCGTGCACTTTTACCCATATCTTGTTGTCAGTCCCCTGATTGCAATTTCATTTAGGGCTTACATCTGTCCAATTGCTGGCGCCTATATTGCTGATACCTATTGGGGTCGTTACAAGACAATCTGCTGGAGTGTCGTTATTGCCATGTTGGGCCACATCATCATGATCATCTCTTCAATCCCTGGCATCATCGGCGGCCGTGCATCGCTCGGTGTATTCATCCTGTCCATGGTCATCACTAGCACTGGTACTGGCGGCTTTAAGTCGAATGTCTCCCCTTTGGTTGCAGAGCAATATCGCATAACGAAATGTTACGTTATTACGACTAGGTCGGGCGAGCGCGTCATTGTTGACCCAGCCATCACTACTACGAGAATCTATATGGTGCGCCGAGTTCAACACACGTCTCAAGCTGCTACTGACACCACCCGTAGTATTTCTACCTTTTTATCAACATTGGTGCTCTCATCGGTCAGGTCGGAATGGTGTATGCTGAAAAGGTACGTTCTCAAAAACAGACCCTGAATTTTCTGATGCGGTGCCCTAGTATGTTGGCTTCTGGCTGGCCTATACATTGCCAACTGTAGTTTTCTGTATCTCTCCGCTAGTCCTTTGGTATGGTCGTAGCCGTTATCGCAGGTCTCCACCGCAAGGCTCTGTTCTTCCAGCTGCGCTGCGCATTTGGAGGTATGCCCAGCGTGGACGATGGTCGTGGAACCCATACAAGACAATCAAAAATCTCAAGTCCGACGACTTTTGGGAAAGTGCCAAGCCCTCGAAGCAGGTAGGCGAAAAGCCCAGATGGATGACCTTTGACGACCAGTGGGTTGACGAGGTCCGTCGTGGTTTCAAAGCTTGCGGCGTGTTCGTCTGGTTCCCGCTTTACTGTGAGTTTTCCCAACTCGACCCTCTATATCGTTTCCTTTGTAGCTAATTTTACGCCGCACAGGGCTCTGCTACAATCAACTTAACAATAATTTGGTCTCACAAGCTGCAACAATGACCACCAACGGCCTACCTAACGACGTTTTATCCAACCTCGATCCCTTGGCTCTCATCATTTTCATCCCGATATGTGATTTGGTGGTAAGTATCGTAAAGGAATGAAATCTTCATGGTCTCATCATAACAATCACAGATCTATCCAGCACTTGCACGTGCTGGCATCCAGTTCACCTCTCTGAAGAAGATCGCTTGGGGCTTCGGCACGGCAGCTGCATCGATGATCTGGGCTGCCGTTGTGCAGTACTATATTTACAAGACAAACCCTTGTGGGCACTACGCTGCAACTTGCGAGGACGCAAACCAGAACCCACTCGTCTCCCCCCTGAATGTGTGGATCCAGAGTGGCTCGTGAGTTACTCTCCCAAGTTTACACCTCTTCGTGAATTACTATTGATGGTGTATATAGATATGTGCTCATCGCTTTCTCTGAAATTTTTGCATCGATCACGGGTCTCGAGTATGCATTCACCAAAGCGCCAGTGAACATGCGTAGTTTGGTCATGTCTGTGTTCCTCTTCATGAGCGCAGTCGCAGCTGCCGTCGGCGAAGCTTTCGTCTGTACGTCGTCGTTATTCATCGTCTGCGAACGTACGCTCATACAACTGCAACAGCGCTCTCGCTGGATCCGCTGCTCGTATGGAACTACGCCACCAGCGCCATCCTTGCGGGCGTCGGTGGCATCCTGTTCTGGATCGTCGTTCGTAAGCTGGACAGGGAAGAGGATAAGCTCAATAATCTGGCAACTGGGCACTTTGAGACGAAATAAGGACTTGGTCTGCTGGAGAAGGCGTTTGAGATGCGGAACCTGTGGTGACGCTGATGTACACCTATATGCGTGTTTTATGGTTTACCTTCATTAATGATATCCTGCTCTCTTCATGATTATTCCCCGCCCCTCTATCGGGCGTACGAATTTAGCGTTTTATTCAAGTACCAGTTGTTGAATCTGCAATCGTGATGATACTGTGATTAGGGGTACCTGCTTAGGCGAGGGGTGTAGCATCATATCAGGACGATAATTCGACCAAATTTCGCCAAAAACAATACTGCATACAACATTATATCAATGGTTCAGGAATTACTTCACGTCATCCGAGGTGGGTAGTATCGGGACTGAAGACCAGCTCTCATCATTCCCTGATGTAGTTAATGTGCTGCGAGTCTTCCAGTTGTGAAGCGGACGAGTTTTGATTCGGCGCTTCTTGACCAACTTGCGGCTTCCGCAGGGGTAGTATAGTGTGAAATGTACAGGCAGGCAAGGGCCATAACCACAACATATGCTTCAACCTTACCGCAGCCCGAAGCCAGATCACGCTGGGTGAATTGCCGCTGCGTACAACATCGCTTTCCATGCTATGAGAAGACGAATCTATTTAACATGCCGTAAGGAAAATTATCGACAGAAAGAGACTGACGGCCAAGCCATGAGAAGTAAAATGAGATAAAGAGATAAATGCTCGTTTCCCTTTACCAGGTCCTGTCGCAGGATTGGTGTGTTACTATCACAGCGGTGTCATGAGAATGCTACCAAGTGCATGAACGAATGAGACGAGCGCAGGGATGTTTGAATATGCAGTTGCACGATTTAGGACTGGTTGTAGGGGAGGTGGTGTCGCTAAAACACGTTGTGGCCGAAAGTGATCCGTACTGGTTGGTGATCTAGATGAAGTCGCACGAACAGTAGAATATGAGTTCGACATTGCTGCTGCTGATTTGCCCTACTAACTGGTTCGCGTGCTTGTTCCATACTTGGTTGCCGTACTTGAATTTTCAGTGATGGTCCAAGGACAGTCGGCGAAGTGACTCAGATGGGACAAAACTGAGGAAGAGGACCAAGATTTTGGGACACTCCCGTGAGAAGGGACTGGCATGGCGATCCCATTGTCTGGCATCGTGGAGGTCGCAGCCCATGGACAGTGAGCAAGACTTGCCATAAGCGAAAGATGAACCACTTACATTTTCCTGTAACCTCCCGGGACCAAAGCGCTGGGGTCAAGACCAGCCACTCGTGCGCAGGGAGCCAAACGGAAGGATTTGCATGATGTGTTACATTGTTGCAAGTTCGGCTCACCATCGCGACATAACGCACCCCACGATCATACTTGTAGGTGCTTCTCGACGATGAGCGCTGAGCGTTTCCCTCAGTGGTTGTTGGCCTGCTGAGTCAAATGCGAAGCGCCATTCCAACTTGAAGCTTCGACAACGCGTATTCGGCGTGCAGCATACATGAGGTGAGGATTAACAAGTGCCAGGCTGCAGCCACCGGGTCGTGTCCAGTAGCGGTGGCGCGGCAGTGGAACAGTTCAGGTGCATAAGAAATCAACGAGACAAAATGGAAGAGAACTTTGGACCAGGCACAGACTACACAGCGCTTATACTGTCATCAAGGCATCGTGCACGGCGCATCATGCATTGCAGCCTAGCTAGATTCGAATTCGACTGTAGACGCGTCAACGGTCACTCTGGCGACTGACAGAACAGTTCTTCGGCGGGGTCACCTCGGTGCCACCCGAGCTCTAGAACTGATTAGTAAGCGACGATATGGCGATTTCCTGATCGCATTCCTGCTCTGCTGAGTCTGCTTTCAAGTCCCGAGGACCCGAATCTCTCATTGTGGTCTTGGAAATAGCTATCTATAACCAACTGAAGGCATGCAGAAGTACATATTCTACAGCTGGTTTTCATATTGAGCTCTCACTGGTCACTCAGCGGTGATCTCGACGAGTATGAGAGCCAGAACTTTTCAAATCGGACATCTAATGTGACATCTGTCGATCTGCTTGCGTTACAATGCGCTGCGTTAGCGACTCGCTGGGCGTTAAGTCAGCTGAAGATCTCGGTAAGCAATCGCCTAGAGTTGAAATTATAATACGCTATAAGGTTATATCGAATGCGACTAACACCATGGCCACCTTCTAGACACGTATCCGAGAAGAACGGAAAGCCGCGTATCTGTGGCTTTGAGCTCGCATCGCACGATGGTGCTGATGTCTTGCCAACAGCAACTGTCGTCCCTATTTCACGAGCCGCGCTTCGGGTCGGTTTGGGGGGGAATCGAACCGTTTGTGTAGAGAGAAGCTAGTAGGTTTCGTGACAGAAGTTTATTCCTTCTGAGCTGAAAGTAGCACAAGAATTCTTGGGGCCGGCATAAAACCTGGAACGCATCATGGCAGTTCACCATCGAATTTTTGGATCCTGTCATTCGCACCGCGACTACCATGACGGTTGCGGGTTTTTCATGCCTCACACTATCGTCTCTACTTCTTGGCATGATGGTCCACGGAATAGTTGCATTCAATATGTTATCCAACGATAATGTGAGGCTGCGTGGATGTTTCTTGATCCCGACCGCTGATCATTTCCCCATCAGCTGGCCGTGTAAGTGTCATGTGCATGTTATCTACGAGGTCGGACACAAACCTTCAAATGCAACAGCTACTGGGGTCAGAATTCATATGGAGCCATCAATCCTGATAAAACTGCACATTGGCAGAAGACGCTTTCATACTACTGCAAGGTTAATTTTTTTATATCTGAAGTTTCGAGTCGCAGATTGACCTCGAGTCTTTCAGGACAATAATATTGACACCTTTCCGATTGCCTTCCTTGTCGATAGCTATGCGGAGGGTAATCTCCCGTCGATAGACTTAGCGAATGTGGGTAATTCGTGAGCTTCATTTCAGACCGTGCTGACTCTAGTTGATGTGCAGATCTGTAACTCAGGCAATGCTAACTATTTTCCAGGCACTGAGTTGCTGAATTGCTCTTTTCTTGCCTCGGACATCGAAATGTGCCAGTCCGCGGGAAAGGCAGTCACTATCTCCCTTGGTGGCGGATCAGGGAATATCCAGTTTCAAAACGACTCTCAGGCCGCTGCTTATGCGCAAACAATATGGAATCTTTTTCTTGGTGGAAAGAGCACGACACGTCCCTTTGGATCTGCTATTCTTGACGGGTCAGTTGGTCCCTTCGCATCTTCAAACTTGTTCTGAACGTAGGGCAGAATCGACATGGACATCGAGGGTGGTTCGCAGACAGGCTATGTTTCTTTTTTGACTGCGCTTCGGAAACATATGAACCGAGGCAAGAAGAAGTGAAGTTTATTTTTCTTCTGCGGTGCCCATTGATTTATGCTGTTTGCGCAGGTATTATATCACTGCTGGTGGGCCGAAACGCTTCAATTGACAGTCATTTGGTTTTCATATCCGAAATTTGCTCCAGCGCCTCAGTGTCCTTACCCAGACGCATACATCGGAAACACACTCAACGCAGTAGGATTCGATGCAGTATATGTCCAATTCTGTCCGTTTTTTTATTGAATGCCCCGCTGTTTTTGTGGTTGATTATCACTCAGACAATAACTATTGCGGTCTACAGCATTATAAAAATCGTAATGTAAGTTACAATGCTTCTGTTCAATACTATTCCTCAATAGGGTCGTTGAGCACAGGACTGGAACTTTGCTACTTGGTGTGTACCGACGCGGGCCAGTTCGTGCCTTACATACTAACCCATATTAGGAACGATTGGGCGCACAGCGTCTCACCCAATCGTAACGTTAAGGTCTATATTGGCGCCCCCGCGTCATCCGCTGCAGGATCTGGCTATGTCAACTCCAAGAGAATTGCGTCCATAATCCAGCAGACTCGGTCCAATTACTCTTCCTTTGGAGGGGTCATGTTATGGGATGCATCAGACGCGTACGGTGCGTCGAACCTGCCATATCTTCCCAGCCAGCTATAATTCTACTTCCTCAGCAAATCATCGCTATGATAAAGCAGTCAAACAAGCTTTGAAATCTGACGTGATTCTGCCCAACGAACGAACCCGCGATCATCACCTATCAGAAACCCGCAATATCACTCATGACGAGGATTGACGGTTATTCATGCTTGGCTGCATACGTCAGTGGTTTTCCCCATCGCCAGGGGTACCACATCTTATTAGAAATTGTTTGTTCCCGTATAAAAATATGAGTCAATCTCTTCGTCAAAGGGCGACGTTCAAGTAGTTTCAAGTCATAGATATCCTCGAGCATCCGTAATTCTCGTAGATAAGCGATGTCAAAATGGAGGATCACGATTCACATATGATACGATACTTGGTTGTATTACATGCATCCAACCACATAAAGTAAATCTGGATTGATGCTGTAGCACCACTGAATCCTCATTGCCTCCGCTGGAATCGATATCGAGGTTTTCACCATTGACTTGGAAGCTTGTGATAGCGGCATCACGACCTTCAAGATCTGCGATTGTTATCACCTTCGCCATATTTCTTCTCGGCAAGGTCCAAATCTCGCTCATGAATCTTCCAAAAGCATGATCGTCGGCTTTGTTGCCATGAAGCTTAGAAGACCACCAGTCGCGTTGGAGCCTTGTCGTAGGCAAGCGAGAGTTTCGACCAAGATACAACGGGTGAGTTCGACAACCAAGAAGGGAACCACCTCTACGAGGCATTACGTGATTTAGGTCTACAATTTCGCCGTCCAGACTCCACGGTGCCAGCCGCATTCTACGACGGTAGCGGAGTGCGGGTTGGAGAGTACAAGGACATCAGATCCCATCTGACGCAAAAGGAGGTAGATCAGCAAACGGCGGGAGCGAGATATTGACTAATTCATTGTTTATATGCGACCTGATCGCCCCAACGTACGTTGACGTTGAACTGACAGTAAATGTACGATTCCACGCCGAACATGTGCCAAAGATAAGTGACGGCGAATAATGTCATTATCTGAGGCTCCAAATTCCCATCTTAGTGGTCATGTTTAGACGGCGAAGCGGTCATCAATATATGATGACGTACCGTACTGAAGGTGCGCTCCCGTGTCCATCCAGATATTGCCCGATGGATTTTAGAAACTATTTCGACAGGACATAGTAGTACCTGTTATGATGGCGGCCCATACCCCTGCCTAGCATTGACGCAACGTCGTGGGGTGAACATGTCTTCTGCTGGTGATCGCAGCTGGAGTGGACAGTGAGGTTGCGACGTGGCCGCCGAAGCGCTGAAGATTGAAATGCATATATACGTAGTTTGCTTTTCTGACCGTTCTGAGCAAGTTCTGAGTGTGTAGTATATATAAGGACAAGAATAGATTGATGAGTAAGTTCAAGTTCAAGTTGTTGTTTGGCGACTGCAAACACGTGCTTGTACCCAGACTAGCTCGTCGGGTGGGACTGGGGCAAGTCGATCTATCAGGTTTAGATTCTCAGCTACGACAAAGCTCCTGTTGCTGAGAATTTTCCCAACACCCTGACCTAAGTAGATATCGATCTAGGTGCCAAGAGTTTCACCCACCTCACGCGCTGTGACGCTGACCCTCAGAAGTAAGTACCCGGTAGTTTATTGATTGTACCCGACTTCCCAGATATACATCGATTCTATCGGGTGCTCGGCGCTCAGCCCAAGTGTGCAGCCCGAGACGATTGTTTTGAAACTGACTGCGTTTCCGCAACACCTCTACATACTTCCATTATAGGTCATGTCTGAGCATTCCTCGGATCTTCTGATACGCGTCGGGAGCATTTCTTGGGCATACCATGTGCTTCAAGGATTCGGCTTGTAGTGGTCGGGTTTGCAAACCGGAAACTATTAGGCTCGATATACCTGGCCTCTGACGGCCAGTTGGCGGTCCCGATCCAAGTCACGACCTTCTGGATTCCCTCAGGTACGTCGCCCATGCCTCGTGTATTCTTAGGGGAAATCACTGGAGAAGAATTCCCTTATTGAAGCACCGCGGAAGCCACTTCTCCAGCGCCATAGCCAAAGGCGCGTCAAGTGCTGGATGGTGGTATATTCTTGGATGTCATAGCGGTAACGAATATCTAGCAGGTAGCCCCTATTGGACACCCACACTTGGCTACAACATAGCTTCAGTCGTTCATGCGTTCATGATCTTGTTTGGTCATATCACGTGGATGGTTAACTGGAAGTCTATATTCATTCAATTGGCATGCGACTCAACTCCTGTACGAGCAGGTTTCAGCTACCCCGAATGGTTCAGCTGGGTTGTTCTTCGAGATATGGCAGGCACAATTTTTGCAGTCGAACTACCATGAAACATGACCCCTTCCGTATCAGGTTCATCGAGACTTCTATCTGCTATCGCATCCGCATTCCGTGCTGCATAAAGAGACTGTAGTATTGTGCGATAATATGTGATCGGCCATTGACCCCCATCCTGTGACTGTTCTCCTCCACAAAGATCATCGCTATGTTTTTTAAATCCAACCTGACATGTGTGCTTTTTCTCTGTTTTGTTACCCGCACTATCGCGGCGTTTGACATGTCCTCGAACCAGAATGTCAGTTAGCCTCCCTCTTTCTTGACGCGTGATTGACGTGTTTAATTAGCTGGCTGTGTAAGTGGATCACGAGTATAGGACGTATATCTCCCGTTACCAATGATCTATGGATTGCAGGTACTGGGGTCAAGACTCGTATGGAGCCGTGAATCCAGGCGATACTGCGAATTTGCAGAAGACGATCTCTTACTATTGCAATGTTGGCCTGTTTCCATATTATACTGGAAAATTTACCTCACCTCTTAATCGCAGGACAATGTGATCAACACATTCCCGGTAGCCTTTCTAGATGAGTTCTACTCGACAGGCAATCTCCCGTCCATCAACCTTGCAAACGCAAGTTCCCATTTCTGACTGCCCGGACCTGTCTAACCCGGCTGCAGACTTGCAACACGGTCGATGACCCTGTTTTTCCAGGGACGAACCTCCCCAATTGCTCATTCCTCGCATCAAGTATCGAGACTTGTCAGGCTGCAGGAAAAATAGTCACAATGTCGTTGGGAGGAGCAACAGGTTCCAACGGCTTTGCAAACGACAGCGAAGCAGCGGCATATGCACAGACAATCTGGGATCTTTTCCTGGGAGGTTCGAGTAGCACGCGTCCTTTCGGGTCCGCTGTTTTGGACGGGTAATAATACATCAATCCCTTGAGAAATGTGCAATCTGACCTCAAATCCAGCATTGACATGGACATCGAAGGTGGCTCTCAGACTGGATTTGTATCTTTCTTGTCTGCCCTTCGTACCTTGATGAATGGTGGCAGCAAACCGTACGTCGTTCTACAGGCTTTTGATTCGCTTTCTAACAGCCTTTGCAGGTATTATATCACTGCGGGTTCGGTTTCTGATGCTTTACACGACAACCGTTACTGATGCTGTGAAATTTATCAGCGCCTCAATGTCCTTTCCCCGATGCCTACATTGGTACTACTCTGAACCAGTTTGGATTTGACGCTGTATATGTCCAGTTTTGTGAGTGATGTTTTCAGTTTGAGTCTCTGCATCTCACACGCTTATAGATAACAACTATTGCGGTTTGACAAATTACAACAACCCGAATGTAAGCGCCCTTATAGGTCTATTGTGATCATCGGCTAAAAATGCAAACCGTAGGCTTGGAACTTTGGCACATGGTATATGATCTCTAGTGACTGGCAGAAGTTTTCTCGGCCTGACCAAAGCACAGGGACAACTGGGCAAAGACGGTATCCCCCAATCCAAATGTCAAAGTCTACATCGGTGCCCCAGCATCAGCGAGTGCAGCTGGATCCGGATATGTTAGTCCGTCGACGATTACCACAATCATCCAGCAAACCATGGCCCAATACTCATCTTTCGGTGGCGTCATGTTGTGGGATGCGTCTCAGGCGTACGGTGAAGCGGTTATTTACTGCCTCTATACACTTATGACTGATTTTTTCTCTTCAGCAAATAGCAGATACGACATCTCCGTCAAGAATGCACTGTTAGGCGGTGCGTCCCCTCCGCCCACGACTACGACCACAACCACGACTGCGCCGACTACTACGACCACGTCGACTACTACTACTACGTCGACGACGACTACCACAAAGAGCACCAGCACAACATCAAGTCCCTCGCCCACAACAACATCTGGGACTGTATCCTGCGCTGGTGTGGCGGCATGGCAAACTGGTGTTGCTGTGAGTTTAATTACATATTGTACGATTCTGGGAGTCTAATTACTCTACTTAGTATGTTGGAGGCGATGAAGTCACATATGGGTGCGTGTGCAAGTTAACTTGCTCTTGTGGATTGGAACCTGACGTATCACGTTTTAACAGCGGGGACCTCTGGACTGCGAAGTGGTGGTCAGAGAATGATGTTCCGGGCGGTAAGCAGAAGCTTCTAGTGTGACGCTGCTAGTTTTGCTAACACAATTTGGGATAATCTTTAGGCGCTGCTGGTGACTGGACGTACGATGGCGTATGCGTATAACTACTCTGCCTCCACGCGCTTTTGTTAAATGTAGATGTTGTTGCTATTGCTAGACTGCTTAAGCTTAACCCAAGATCTTTTACCTATGCACGTACAACAAATGTTTATACTATGGCCTGTATCTGTACCATTGGTTTCCCACGTTAATGTAGTTCTACTATTTCTTGCCTCTTGCTTGCGATAGAATTTTATCTGGCCCAGTACCGTGAAACCCTTAAAGACAATCACCCGAAACTATATGCCTCGAATGCGTAGCCTCGTCCCCCTGACCTCGCTGCGAAGGGCTGGATATGATTATGGAGTTGTCCCATCGTATGACTCTGCCCAATATGGAATTTCGTAACGTGTGTATTTCTACAGCTGAAAGAGGTTATACTAATAGAATGAGCAAAATGAATTCATCAGACTCACGAATCTTCACGCATGTAAATAAGCGCCAAGAGCTGCTGCGTGCTGAACACGCCATCGCCCTCATTCTTTGCTGATCACGAAAGACCTCGACATACCTGCGCTCCCCCATTAAGGTGGTCTCGTTTTCTGAAGACTCCTCTTCGCTACCCGTCTGTCAGAGTCTACGCCTTACAGAAGGCCGTTCAGATCGGGCAGACAGTGCGCCTGGCCCAAGCTAGGCCACTGCCAGTGGAGTGATATTTGAAACGCGAGAACCACATCTGGGCCAAGGTCCAGGAGTCGACATGGGACAGTGGGTGACTGGTCCTATGGGCCTCATCGAATGTTGTTCTCAAAGTTTAAGCTTGGAAGTTGAAACCCCAGACTCCAGTCTCTTCCAAGGACAGCAGTACGTACTACCTGCTGCACTTTTACTGCTGCCGGTTGTGCGTCGGCCCGACACATTCGTCCTTGTAGCCTGGATTGTGGGGCGGCGCACGATACAGTTAAGGCTTGAAGTTGCGCCAATACACCCATCTCCGACGGCCTTCAAAGTAGTATAAATGGATGTTCGACATACGATGACCTGTAAAATTGCGTGTCTAATATTGGTCTAACAGGCGAGATTTCCACGTCACATGGTACTTTACGGCGCTTATGTAAGCCTAGTTTAGATTGAAAGGTGACTGCAAAAGGAAAGCTTTCTTGGTTTCCCAGCTTACGGTTGCTGTCTCATTACCCCTGCGGTGGTTGGACTCATACTGCGTGCTGAACACGCCTTCGCCTTCGACCACGACTCTAATACTTTGACTGACTCATACTTCTAGATTTGTAACCCTAATGTCGTTTCTCTTCTAATTTCTTTCTACTACCCATTTCATACTAGTCGGTTCGAGTCAAATACCATTTCCCTTACAATGTCCAATGACATACAGAAGGCCGACCAGATAGCACACAGATTCTACACAAAGCTTTGTCTCGTCGTCTCAAATGCTAGGGCCACTTCTGAGCTAAAGTCTCAAACAAAGGTCGACAAATGGGTGCGTGACTCCTCCAGGTCTCCAGACTGTGCTAACCTCTTGCCAGTTTAACCTTGAAACCCCAGACTCCGACCTCTTCAGAGATCATCTACGTGTATACAAAGCAGTGTCTACTGCACCTGCGCCACCCCCACTTGAGCTTCAGGTGTTGCTCTCTATCCCGGATCTCACCACTAATCAAGTCTTGGTCCACCTTGCACATGACTCCTCTCGCTTTCGCGTCGACCCAACGCCTAGGCACATCGTACTTGAGAATTGGTTGCTCAATTTCGTTCCAGAAGCTTATGGGGACAGTGACGCTGACAGTGTGGCACCATCCACCATTTACAAGCACGGAATACCTCTCTTTCGCAGTATATACAGTCTACTTCGTATCCTTCCCTCCTGGAAGCTTTACAAGAAACTCAGGAGGCGCACAAGCAATGCGTACCGGAACGGTAACCTAAGTATCCATCTGCGCGTCAAGGGTCTCGACGACGGCGTTAGTGTGACTGACATTCTCGATTTCGGTAAGTCACGTTACCTTTAACCTCGTGGCTTCATCTTATTTCATCACTTCATCTCCGTCCAATGAAGACACGCCCCCTGCACCCAATGCGCCACCCCTACAGCACCAAACCCATCTCTTCCCTGCTATTCCACACCCTTCGGGTTCACTCTCCCTTGCCATCACCTACCTCTCTTCTCCGAACTTCCAGCTCGACGAACTTGAGTCTCTCCTATCTTCTCGTTTCCTCTCTCTAGATGAAGGACCGGAGTTCACCCCTACCCTTGCAAAGAACCAGCAGCGTGATTCCTTAACAGGCCTTCCAGGTAATCTACCATTGCGCGCATCTCTTCCAAAGTCACCGCCGTCCTCGATCGCAGATCGCTTTGTTCTCCCCTCCCCAAATTCTCACTCGCGTACAAACTCTATGCCAGTCAGCCAAAGTCCGCGTTTGGGCGCTTTCCCCATGAGTCGTACTTCCACCGGTGCCGGGATTAACGCTGGATCGACATCTGCCCTCTCTATTGCGTCCTCACGTCAAGACTTGAGTACAGCTTGGTCCAAGGAAGACACGGGTCCTCTTTCGGGTGTTTCCGCTGCTACACGCACCAGATTGGAGAGTATGGCAGGAAGGAGTAGTAGTGCGGTCAGTATTATCATCCGATTTTACCATCAATGATTGACGTGTCTTCAGGACCTTCCCTCTGCCCCCGGGCCACTTCCGATCCGAAGACCAGGTATCAACCCGGTCCATCCATTCAAGGCGTCTACATTGTCATCAGGCTCTCCGTCTCTTCACTCACCTTCCCCTTCTCTGCGTCAACCGTCGCCACTCGCCGCAGGCAATCCATCACTGCCTTCTCGCCCGGTGCCAACGTCGCCGAACTCTTCTCGTGTTATTCCCCACTCCTCGATTGGATTTGGTAGACAATCACCCAATAGCATCGGAGGCCGGTCAGAAGGTGAGGACACATCTCCGAAGATTCCAACCAGGAAGCGTTATTCCAGCAGTTTTGGACATCGCTATGCTGCCACCGGAGGTGGGGGGAGTGTTGGAAGTGCAGGAAGTGGGGAACGAGCAGAGGTGAGCGACCTCGTTGCCTTATTATACATTATCCTTCATAACGATTGGTATCGCACGTTGCTTCATTTTTCATCATTTGTTATTTTTAGATGGAACGTAGTACTGATTACGTTCCCATCCAGAGCACCTCCTTCCTTGGTGTACCCACTGATGACGATGAGATATCCATATTTGTCAAGGATATTGATGCGCGGAAACCACTTAATGCCCAACGTCAGCCTTTGCCCGCACCTATACAGGGCCCACCCACTACGCCCTCACATACCAAGTCTGGCTCCATGGGTTCCGCGGGTCCGTTGTTGACACGAGAAGAAGAAGTCGATGAACGTTTGCGCCACATGAATGAGACGTTTCTTGCGAGTTTGGAGGGACTTGGTGGCAGCCGGAGAAGAGGCAGTATGGGTGGTGATTCAGCGGGCGGAAGCCCTGTTTCGAGTGCAAGTGGACGTGGTGAAGGAGAGTACAGAGGTATGCGACGCGCAGAGGAAGGTTTCCGACGGGAAACCTCAAGACCGAGACTTGGTGCCTTACGCAGCATGAGTGCCAACGACGTAGCTTCAAGTGGCGGGTCTGCAGAAGTGATGGGGAGGTTGGAGCTCGATGAGGAGCCCGAGGCACGAAGACAAGGTCCCGGTTGATGCATGTATGTATTCTCTTGGTTATATGACTGGTGAGGTGGTGGTAATGGTGGTTAGGGTTACCTTGCAAGCCGCAAGGTCAGAATCAGAGGTCGAGTCTGCTGATTTTCATGGCATCGTCCTCGTTATATTATTTTCACGCATTTCATAGCCATTTGCTTCATTAGTTATCGTCATGCATACCCGAACTCTCGTCTTTATCATATGCATAAGTTCTATACGCAAGGTTGATACATGTATTCATGAGTGTGCGCGTCTAGTAGCAGTTGTCGAGTCAACTGTCTCAGACATTTTAACACCAAATTTTCGGACCTAAACATAGACACTGAGCGCAAATGGTCTTGTTGTGCAAGGCTATGGCTAAACTCTGAGCTGCTTCATCAAGGGGACGGTTATCCTTGCATTCGATAATGACTTGGAATTGCAGAAATTCCGTTCGGTTCCTCTTGTCCGTTGACGCGCGTTACCTCTGCACACCAAGTGAGACTAGAATACGTTCTAGGTCTTCTTGTCCCAGTTAATAATGTGGATCGGAGTATGGAAATAGAATTCAAGTCAGTGGCGTACGAATGATAAGAAGTTGCATGGATTATTTGAATGTCAGTCTCACAATCGCCTACCTCCGCCCATCCAATTTTACCTGGTACGTAGCCGGGCGTCAAATCTCCAAGAATAATTCCCATCCCTCGGACATATCATGACATCAGCGGCATAGTTGTTACACCAGACAATTATCAGATACATTGCTATGTTCGGTTAAAGACAGGATGGAAGCACATGCACTTCGAGCACACAGGAAGGTGCGTGGGCACCCTCCAGGTCAAGCGTTCCCGGGGGGTTGTATATGTGTAGTGCGATTGGTGAAGTATGAAATGGCGGAGGGATCGCAGAGGTTGCCCATTTGAGCATGAATCAGCGAAGGATAAAAATAGGACCGACGGAGCGTTAGTGAGATGAGGGGTGCGATAGGCGTGTATGCCGTGTCGTCAATGGCAGAGACAAGAGGAAAACATGCCGGGTGTGTATTCCTGCAGAACAGGCTCAGCAGCAGATAAAGCAAATGTCGACTTTGCCCCGATCAGCGAATAAGCTTCACTGACAATCCGGGCATCTGCTAGAGTGCACATGTTAAACAAGTGGATCGTCGAAGTACAGACCTAAACGTATTGAACATAGTTGATCTTCAGTACGAAACCACCACGAAATTGCAGTCAACTGAAGGTACTGCATAGATGTAACAATGACATACAGCACCTCAACTTCGTCGACGAGCTCTCTATTTCATCTTGTCTGGTGCATAACAGCTGCATTGATACGACCCAACAAATGATTGCCAAAACATGAAGACTCACCAAATTCTTTCCTGGTGATTTGATAGCGAGGGACCTTGGGGCGTTGTCGTAGACAAAACAAATTGTGCCGCAATACAACACAGTAGTCATGTTTAATGCCGTATGTCCACGTCAGTGTGAACTCGAGTTGCCCTACACCGACGTCCTCTGGAAACAACCGAAATTTACAATTCGAAGGAGTGCACATTCATGCGAGTCACCTCGCCATTCGTGGTGGCCCATAAGCCCATATTTATAAAGAAGTCTGAAAGAATGTATCTTTGCCAGGCATATGCGGTGCGGCCTCGAACTCTTGAAGCAAAGATTCAGACTCCGCGATCCCCCAATTGGCAGCCCCAGCCGATGCCCGAGTTTCTCAGGTTATTCTTGAAGAGAATTATGCCTTGAGTCACTGGCAGTCTGGCACGCAGCTCTGTGCTGAAGTGAGGATGGCGACGATGCCTCAGCAGAACGCTTTAGGATCGGCTTGTACTTCATATGGTGTTCTGATTAGCAGAACCTTGATAGAAGCCCTTACAAGTTCGTGCTTGCCAACAAATGTTCGTTTCTGACTCAGTCTCAACGTACTCAGGGCCAGATGCTCTGTTCATTTGAATGACCATCGACGTTGGACCGAACGCATCAGCCGATAAATATATCAGGCTAGTGCTGCCTCATTATCCAGAAAAGTTCGAGGCCATGTGGAGGTCTCAATCTTGAAAACCTATCAAGTGCCAATCCATGATATTACTTACTTGAAGCAAGCTGGTGCGCCAAGTCCTATCCTTCGATTCCACAGAACGTTTTTCCGGATGTGAGACGTACTCATCGACATACAAGAGAGCTTGTTCAGTGTCAAAGAACTCATCTTCAAGGCGAACATTGTGTTATCTCAGATACATATTTGTCTTGCCTTGACTACTGCTGATGTCGGATTACAAGGAAGCGAACTCCCACGTTGTAGCACCTGCCAGGGTGTCGTGAGTGGATTTTGTGCAGCGAGAAAAGGTCCGTTTCTTGTGCAACGTGGTCACCTGTTGGACGTGTGCATCGGCAATTACAAGAGACGAGTTTCCGTTGCCCTCTAACCGCGCAGCCTAACGGGAATTATCGAGCAGCTGTACATCATCAACGCATCTTTCAAGTCCGAATTTTGATGAGGTTGTGTCTGGCAGGGGAATTTGGCACCGGTTATCATAACACATTGGTTTTGATTGGTGACCGGTCACTCAAAGTAAGTCATCTGATGACTGCGGTGATGGCTAGTCAAGGGTCTAGGAGTAGGAAGTTTGTCGGCGCCGGCTTTCATCCAAACGCCTTGATCGTCTCTATTGTGCACAACGACTCGCTCCGCCTTTTCTCTCGGTGTTATTGATGATAAGAGCTAATTTGTAAACCTTAGACTACGTGTTTCTCATAGAGATTGTCGCGAATTTTCTCTTGCGATGGGGCTATAAGTCGGACGTAGGGCTCCGCCGTGTTATTATAACAGTCTTCGAGTCACCCTGTCCCATACTTTTGGGGCGATACACATTGCAGTGCTGGTGGCCACTGCATCCCCTCAAGCGCTCACGGAGATCACCTCTAAATTCGGCAATCTCTTCACACAATGTGCAAAACCACGGCTTCTAGACGAAACACGATTACAAAATACAGCAAGTGAGGAAGATCCTTTCGCGTGTTCTTTCTGATTTCTAGTACACAGGTCGCACATAATTCAGGCCGTTCAGGGATCGTAACATATACCCAAATCTATGTGCAAGAACCGATTGTGCAATGGTCGTTCTCGTACTCATAAAAGATTCCGTGAGTGACTACGTCATTGTTGATTTTCATGACTTGAAAACATGGTCGGCGATTCAATGGTTACCCCATATTGTATGCAAGAGGTGAAAAAGACGCTGAACTCAAATGAGACAGGTGGGTACACGTAAAGCATATCAATCACCGACAGAAGGGGTGATCAAAGTCATGCACGACGAAGATAGCGTACCTGTGTTTCCTCCCTTAATAAGTTACCGCAAGTTTTATTAGAGGCTATCAAAGCCACCCATACAAACACACGATGTCTCAGCCAATGATTATCCTTTACGATGTACCATCCAATATTCCGCAACCTTGGGCCCCCAATATCTGGCGGGTACGGTAAGGCATTTTGTTCCAACAAATACGTGCTCTAATATATTTTACAGGTTAATACTCAATTTTAAACGACTCCCCTACCGTACTGCCTGGGTGGAATTTCCAGACGTCGAGGAAACCCTCCATAGCATTGGAGCCCCACCAACGTCTATAAAAAATGATGGTCGGCCTGTCTTCTCTCTCCCAGTCATCGTAGATCCCATCCTTTCACCGCAAGCTCCTGTTGTCCTTTCAAATGCAAATCTCATTGCTGAGTATCTGGAGGTCACTTACCCAGGCTAGTATACCTCCATACCTACGATCCCTATACCTGAACAACCTGCAGCGCGTCAAGTATTTCCAGAGGGATCCCGTGCACTGCAAGCGCTGTTTGTGCACTATATACAAGAGGTATTGGCGAAGCCATTGCTCCCTATCATGGTCCCTCTGAGTCACCAACGATTGCCGGAGCGCAGCCAGAGTCATTTTCTCACTGGCAGCGGGACGACGTCAAGTTATCTTTCCGTTCCTCTAGAGAGAGAGCAGGCTTGGAGGGCAGTTCAAGAGCAGTTTGATTTTCTGGCAAATATCCTTGACAAGAACTCGGGCACTGATGGTGACGGGGTGGTTGCTATGGGCCATGAACTCACCTATGCTGACTTCGCCATCGTTTCAGTACTCATTTGGGTGGAGAAAGTAGCACCGCATGATGGCTGGGTGAGGATTCGGCAGTGGAACGGAGGGCGATGGGGTAAATTATGGGAAAGGTGCAAGAGCTGTATGGATGTATTTTAATTGCTATGACGGGCACCCCACCTCGCCGTACCTTCTATACCCTTTTTTCTCCCGCTTTATTCTGGTTCACACTGTACGGAAAAATGTGATGCATTGGGCCTGACGAGAGTGGGCATATGACAGTGACTTATATCGATATTCTTTGTGTTATAATCATATGTAAAGGGGCATGCCACCGACCCGCCATGCAGATATAAGCTAGCAGATGTAGTTGCTATAAACAGGACTACTAGTATAGTTCTGTGACATATTCACCTTGCAACCTCCCTCGCACAGATTAACTTTATCGGCGCCCCAACTCCCCGACACCGCTTTGAATTGATTTTGCTTTGCCTCGTGAGATGTTGTTCTAGGTATGAGTTACTATTTGTGCCCAGACTCATGCACTATCCGGCTCTATTTTGTTTTTATCAACTTGTCTTCATCGCCAATTGACATGTGCGAGTTGCGACAAGGAGTCCAGTGCTTTAATTGAGTTTTCAGCCACATGCACAGCTTTGCACATCTTTTCAGTGATGATTATTTTCTGTGCCCTCCTCTCATTAACGTTGGGTGTCGGGGCATCAGTCTTTAGTCTTGGATGCCTTGTCACGTATTTTTGATCAATTCCTCGCTGCTGGGCGTTTCTCCTGGAGGGTTGTTTGTATTTGTTTTATAATGCCATTTGCAAACGCGGACCTATGATAATACGCTAGCATAGAGGAATCTGCTATAACTACTTGTAACTAGTTTCAACCAATACATCGTGCTTTGTTTTTTCCAAAGTCCTCCTGGACATTTTGTGCAGGTCATTGAAATGTCGGACCCAATTTATTGATTACGGGGCCGAGAGTGCCTGGGTCAAACCTGGGTCTGATAATTAATCTGCGTTAATACGCACCCATTTTGAAGTCGACTACTTCAGGCTTGGCACTGGGCATCGTGATTCAGTGTTCGATAGCACCAAGCTTCAGCGTCGGTTGGCAGCAGAGCAGTAATCGATAGTTTTATGAGGCTTGTGCTTGGCAAAGCTTGATCGGTCTTAAAATTATTCCTTATCGGCCTTATAGTGACCAAGGTCGTTCAATTGGGCTAAAGCACTAAGTAGCTAAGTTAAGCCTCAGTCTCGAACCTGTGAGATGGCAAGTCCGTCTTCATCATGTTCGCCCTCCTCATCAGCGGTAACCATCCCAATACCTGGCAAGTCGATTTTGAAGCGTCCTCCACCCACCCAAACTGGCATCATCTCTCGAATCAAGGGTTTTCTTCCAACACAATCTCCCGCTTCCGCTGGCGACGACATCAAACCTCTCAAGCGTGCCCATTTTATACTTCCAAAACTCGTCACAGTTTACCCTATATCCTCTGTCAACCCTCCGTCAACACCCACGCTCAAAGATGAGAAACGGGCAATTGAAGAGAGAGAGGCGGAGAGACGCAGGAGAGTTGTCAGAGGCAACTCTATTGGTCCCAACGAAACGGAAGATTGGTGGAATTTAGAGAAGGTGGAATCGTTCTACAGAGAGTGTTGCGCATCAAGAGAGGAAGAACCAGATCCCGCGATTTCTGCCGCTTTTAAGGTATTAAAATCTACTTGTGGGTTCCGAGACCACATCAAGCTAATCTCAGATGATTGCACTCAACAGCGCGCATCTGGCACAAACCCTCGGTCCGTCGATCTATCTGGTGTACAATTGACGCCCACATCTGCTGCAATCCTCTCTGACGTGTTTATGATCGAGTGGGGTCTTCGAAAACTCACCCTTCGAGAGTGTGATTTGGACGACTATGTAACTTAGTTCTCCCCTCTGGTTGCATCTACTGTGCTCACCATACCACAGAAATTGAAACTTATGCTTCACGCGCTGCTTGTACCTGGCACTCTCGTTTTCCTGTCTGTCGCGTCAAATCGTCGCTTAAAAACACCCGCGTTTAAAGTGCTTGGTTTTTATGCCTCAAAAGTGCGTTATGTTTGCAGATAATAATGCATCTGTTCATGCATTCCATTGCCAGGCAAAAAGTCTACAATTCCTCGACCTCTCGCAAACAAATCTAGACAAGAAGGCAGTAGACTATATCGTAGTCTCATTGACAACAGCACCTGAGCCTGGTTTAATCTCTCTCCGTTTAGACGACTGTTCTCTCAGGGTGCCAGCGCTGGACGTACTTGGTAAGCCATCAACGCTCATACTTCGGCCAATCTCCACTAAGTGTGGCAGCCCGAGTTATTCGTCATTCATCTCTTCGCAATGTCTCTTTGCGCCATAATCGCATCAATGCAACAGGAGCCGTCGCACTTGCACTCATGATCCGAGACTACCCAGATGTGGTCCCTGCTACTCCCAACTCGTCTACCTTTCCTTCCCAAGGAAGCATTATCTCTTCGCCACCTTCCTCCCCGATCCCCCCCTCTGTTCATCTACCTCCTCCATCACCTGTTACCCGCACAGGACCTGTACTGCCTCCTCCACGTCATCCATCGTCCATGCCTCCTCAAACAACTTACACGCCATATGTGCCTCGTAGTCGCCGAGGTGCAGCAACAGCCCAACCTCCCATGCTCTCGGCTTCTGGTCATCCCGTCCCCATCATCACATCAAATCCACAGGGTGGTGTCACCACCCGCCATCTTCCACCAAATATCGGGCCTCAACGGTCGGAGAGCGGACTCCATCCTAATGGTACGGCCTACAGGCACGATGACGGTCCAAGTGCTGCACTCCTGGACAAGGTGCGCGCTCTCGATGCTTTGCCAAGGCTTGGAGCTCTCCGCACGTTGGATTTACGAGGTAACGACCTTCGCGTAAGTACTTTTCTCGAGTGTGGTATTATCTGTTGATGACGTCGGCGTAGAATGGGGTTACTTATCTGGCACAAGTACTCAAACGAAACAGGACCCTTAAGGTCCTGAACTTGAGCGAGAACAAGCTGGATGTTCAGTGCTTAGTGGCAATTGCTGAGGCGCTGGTAAGCGTTTTGAGTTTCTTTGGTCGTCAGCCTTAACAGGAGCTTTTAGAAATACAATCATTGCTTAGAGACTTTGGATCTCAGTCGGAATCCTTGCTCTGGCCCTAGTCTAGAAGGCGTGCGTTGATAACTCGCTGCATATGGTACCTAGACTGAACATTATTTAGATCCAATCACTCCGAACAGCCTTCACACTAAATAACGCTCTTAAGCGCCTATTCCTTTCCTCCACCAATCTCACCTCACCGGCTGCCATCGCACTCGCAGAATTTCTCCCTGAATCAAACTCGTTGCTTCACCTTGATCTCACGGACAATAACTTGGACATCGCTGCCATTATGGCGCTGAACTCGGGACTCAAGGCTAATCACACCATGCGGTGTCTCGACGTCAATATACCTCCAGATGATGAGGAATTTGCCAAGTGAGTGTCTAGTGATCTTTACAGTACGTTTCACAAATACGACCTCACACAGAATGTGTCGTGAGATCCTCAACACTTGTATCCGGAATACGGAGGAAGCGGAAAAAGCGGCACATGTTTCTGATGGACTTCGTAGCCCAGCGAGTAACAGAGGGCTTGGTAAGGGTGTGTGGAACATGATCCAGGAAAGTGAACTAGCCAAATCGATACGTCAAGGCAGCGGGCTCAAGGTAGGTGAATGTTCCCCATATATGATCAGCCTACTCACGATTCTGAAGAATAATGCCGAGATCATATCAAGAGCGTATACGCTGCTGTCTCAAATTGAGAACTCGGTGAACAGTCCAAGGTCTATGTCACTCACATCTTCTGGCGCATCCTCCCCGACCCTCGTGCCGTCCACAGACCAAAACCTCGTTCAGCAAGTCAAGGCCACTGTCGATGAAATCACAGAAAAAGTGCAGAATACGACAGACGTCGTCCTGCTAGAGGAGCTCCTGGGCCTCTGTGATAAACTGAACAATGCTGTTGCACAGTTGACATCCGCTCCTTCACGCAGATCACTTCATGGTCTTGGGTTGAATATTCCTAGTGCGGTGATCAGTTCCGCCGCCGACGATGCTCTACATGAGAAGCCCGCAGATCTGTCAGAGGATGATACACCACTAACTCCGAAGGTAGATAAAGGGAAAGGTCGAGCAGAACCTGAGCCGGAGGAGCCAGAGAAAGTGTTGAGTCCCACTTTCATGATAACGGAATCCGAGGACGAGGATGAAGACGATAACAGATTCTCAGGCGAGGAGGAACAAATTAACGTCCCTTCCCCTGTGGTTAGGTGGGTCATCTCACAAACAAAATATCTGCATACTCTGATGATGTCTAAAGGTCGAAAATTTGGGTTGAAGAGGAAGGGGAAATCTTCCGAAAAGGTGCTGTCCTTCTCGGACCTGAAGAGATGGAGGGTGAGTATGCTGGCGAAGACCTCCGTCGTGAGGTGAGTATACCTGTTCTTCAGTTTCGCGCATATTTCGAACACTGCTACAGTTGTTGGAAGCCATGGTCGAACGGCCCCCTCCTCGCGGAATAATCGATGAATTTGGCATGGACCTGGACATTGGTGCACCTGAAATAGCCTCTCCTCCACCTGGAGAACCTCTGCGGCCTCCACCACGTCCATACATCTCCCGCGCTCGCTCCACGTCTTCCAATGGATCAACAGGAGACCTACATTCTCCAAATTCGCCTACGACAATGACTGCTGCGAGAAGCCCCACTTCACCCGCATCTCCAATCTCACGCCCATTTCCAGGCTTTTCAGCAAGTCCCCCCCCTGAGCCTTGATAAGGCATCATGCCTTTCGTGCACAATTTATTTCACTACTTTGACTATTCCATTCGGACTTGCCATATACCTGCTAGCAACAGTAGTTGTGGGATGTGAAATGTCTATCATTCAAGGATGTTTACCTGCTTGAATTCATTCTGCGTATATTACCTTTTGTTAGTTGTGAATTTAATGCGACCAGAACGAGACTGTCGCAGTCGGAGCCCCTGACAGACGCCGTAGGAGCAACGTTATATCAGGGTTCGCTTAGCCTCTTCGACTATATACCAACACCATGGCCTCCGACGCATTTGGGGTTGAACCTCAAGCTCCAAGGCGATCCTCAAGGATTTCAGGGCAAGCGAAAGTAGAAACTCCTGCTGTCGCTAAGAGACCGAGAAATCCTTCAAAAGCGGGGGTAAAAAGGGCAGCCGAGGACATCGACAAAGATGAAAAGAACAAGAAAGTACGCTGCTCGAAGCCCTTGAAGTTCCCTGATTTTGACTGAAGCGCATTCAAGGCTAAAGCTAATGAAGACGAAACGGTCAACGAGAATGATGATGATATGGCCGATGCAGCGCCCATCGACATTGGCGATATTCTCCCCTCGATGACCCTCAAAAACGAGAAAGGCGAAGACATCGATACTGGTTCAATCGCAGCAGAGAAGGGCGTCGTCCTCTTTCTTGTTCCAAAGGCTGACACGCGCAAGTTTCTGGGTTTATCTTAGTGTTCATCTTAGCAATGGTTTTCCTTCTAGCTGGATGCACTACGCAAGCATGTGGCTTCCGCGATATATGGCAAGAATTTACCTCGCTTGATTATGATGTTTATGGAGTCAGTGCCGACTCCTCGACTGCTCAGAGTAAATGGCAAGCTAAGGTGCGTTGTCACCCATACCCTCAATGTGTAAACGACGAGTTTATAAGTGAAAATGACCACCACTTCAGAAGGAACTCCCATACCCGCTCATTTCTGATCCTAAGCGGTCGTTGATAGGCGTTCTTGGGGCTGGCGATGGAAATAAGACGAAACGTAGTCATTTTGTCTTTGAGAAGGGTGGCAAGCTTTTGGACAGGAAAATGCCTGTGAAGCCGGCAGACAGGTGCGTTACATGTCACCGTACTGTGTTTTTCATTCGTTGATGCGACATATATCAGTCCCCGTCTTGCATTGGAGTTTATCAAAGGCCTCAGGCCGAGTGAATAGGCTACGAACACGCCCGCTTGATCAAGTTGATACCATGAATCCATTCGATCTTGTTTTGTTTTCAGAAATCTGTACACCACTTACACACCGCAATTTCTAGTTTATCATTCAACGACGCTGACGCTAGCACTAGCTGATTTGAAGTATTCCCGGGCCACTAAAAAGCCGCACTAGAATATCAAGGATATCCATCCAGCATGGAGCAAGTTTACTGCTGGGCGATGCCGAAAGAGGTCATTATTGCCACCTGCCAACAGCTGCTCCATAAATTGGTGTTGAGATTGGTGGAAAGAGTGATGTTCTATTGTAAGTAAGTGACTGTGTGTTTGGATGATTGTCAGGGGAAGGTCTTCCGTGGTGCTCCGATGGGCGGAATATTGATTGAAGATGTCCATAGGTTCACATATATCAGCTATGCCGTCTATCCGGTGTCCGGACGCGTGTCGTGTGTTCTAATGTATAAGAATGCGCCTATCTCAAGACTTGACAGGTAGCAAAACATAGGCGCGTTTTAGTTTTCTATGGGCCATATTTGTGCGTGCAAGGGTACAGTACCTTTCACGGTTTTTCCTGGGAAACGATGAGTTTTGGTTGGCGTTCTCCTTCTTGTTCGAAAGGCTGACACGCGCAAGTTGCGCAGCCTGTTTGCGGGTTTGTCTAAGTGTTCACCTTAGCGCTAGTTTTTCTTCAAGCTGGATGTACTACGTGCAGGCGTGTGTGGCTTCCGTGATACAAGAATTTCTCTCGCTATTATATCATTTAATGGAGTCAGTGCCGGCTCTTCAGTATTCGGGGTAAAGGGTACGTCACCACGCGTACTTTCAGTGCAAGAAGACAAGATGACTGAAATGACGGTCACTCCAGAAGTAACTCCCAATCCTGCTAATTTCTGATCCAAAGAGGTTGTTAGATGTTCTTGGGGTTGGCGATATAAATAAGACGAAATATAGTCATCTTGTCTTTGAGAAGAGTTGTCCGATGAAGTTGACACTGTCTACAAGATCTTAAATACTTGTTCCAACACATATCAATTGTAAAATTATCTATTCCTCTGCTGAAATGTGGAATGACACCGGAATTGATGCCGAAGATGAAAAAAAGAACTGTAACGACTCGGGGTCCATAGGAAAAAGGTGGGCATGATTCGATGAGCTCTCATTATTCTTCTGTGATCTCGGCAGTGAGAAATCGAGAGCGTCCTCTATGGGCACTCGGAGGATCTACTGTTAGAGTGACGACATCAAGGATCTCCAGGAATGCTAATCAAGGTCAAATCACAAAAGAGAAGAATATACAACACTTATTGCGAGATGGTATGGAAGAACTCGAAGAAATACTCGCATCTGGCGCGTTGGTTAGAAATCATGATCGTCTCCAAGGATGACTAACAAAGACGTCATCGAAAGATCAAAGCCTAGGCGGTGATGTGATTCTGAATGAAGGGCACAATGATGGAGATTGCTGGGCGGAAGAGCTCTTGAGATCGATCGGATAGATGTATTCAATGGGTCCAGTGCTGCAGGGAGCTCGCTAGGTGGTAGTGGAATGGCGGACGAGTAGTAAATGGTATGGTGTTCTAACGATGTTCGTCTCAAGATCACTGAGCACAACAAGGGAACGCAAAGTTGAAGCTGCGGCCAGTAGCACTTATAGAATAATAAGCAGTTCTTGGTCCAGACTCCACATGTCACGTATCAGTGTTGATAAGACGGAACCGTTTTGGCGCCCAAGGTTGGCCAAAGATACCGACGACTCAAATACGCGTCTGGGAGCAGAAGAAAAAAAAAAGACGAGTAATCCGGTAGGCGGTGGGTATCAAAGTAGGTGGCGAACGGGAGGGCGGGAGGAGTAGAGCTCAAGGAAAGGCGCGATGGTGAATCGATATTGCAACTCCGCTCGCATCGAACGTCAACTGGCCCCCAGATTTGAGAACCCAGGTGACTTTCACCTGACTTTCATCTCATGATGGAAGCTCGAAGGTTTGCCATATCAACCAAAGTGAACATCGGAGCGCCGTGACGGGGCAAAGGTACCTTCTTCTCATGAGAATTGTCATTTCTAGTTGTTCATGTGCCCATTATACAGCGTGATCACTCCTAAGTCTATAAGTAGTCCAGTCCAGTGTATGCTTGCTCAGGTCGACCGTTATCGCTCGCACTTTCTGACAGTTCCCTCATAATGCCATCCACCTTTATCAAGACTTTCGACACTCCTGCATACAAGGGGACTGTTACGGTCCCTCTGGGTCTCTACATAAACGGAGAGTTCGTCGACCCTGTTGAGGGCGG
This sequence comes from Suillus sp. MG131, assembly GCA_003313855.1. NCBI lineage: Eukaryota > Fungi > Basidiomycota > Agaricomycetes > Boletales > Suillaceae > Suillus > Suillus sp. MG131. The sequence goes on from QLOO01008704.1 coordinate 45,149, forward strand.
CACAATCGAGTGAGTGTCTTCCTCGTACTCCTGAGTGTTAGTCTCATTCGTACAGTGTTGTCAATCCTGGTATGAATTCTTTTGTCATAAATGGTTCTTAACTTATTCTTGCAGCAACGGGCAAGGTGGTCACTTCCATTGCAGCTGGCACAAAAGCCGATATAGACATTGCCGCGAAGGCAGCCAAGAAAGCTTACAAGACTTCATGGGGCCTGAAAGTTCCTGGAGCTCAGCGCGGAAAGCTCATGTCGAGGCTCGCTGTTTTGATGAATGAACATATTGCGGAGTTCGCTGCTCTTGATGCCCTTGCTAATGGTATGTACTCCTGCGCCGCCGCCGCCCTTGAGAGTTAACGAAGCAACTTATACCTTGCAGGGAAGGCCTATAATACCGCATACGGTCGGGATAACAAAGGAGCGATTGCCGTCATGGAATACTATGCTGGCTGGGCGGACAAAATCCACGGGAAGACTATTGAAGTCCGTTTTTCCGCTCTTTCACATCAATCAAACTCATTGTTCCCCAGACCAACGAGAATAAACTAGCTTATACCAGACATGAACCCATCGGCGTTGTGGTAAGGATTTTTCTCCGAATGTTATCTGAATGGGATCTCAGTTCATGTGTAGGGTCAAATCATTCCATGGAATGTTCCGAGTAGGTAGATTCAAAGAGCGCGAGGGACTACAGCTTACCTTAACTAGTGTTCTCTCTTTCCCTCAAGATCGGTCCTGCGTTGGCCACCGGCAACACTATCGTCCTGAAGCCTTCTGAACTCACCCCGCTTTCTGCTCTTCTCTTCTGTACCCTTATCGAGGAGGCGGGCTTCCCTCCAGGTGTCATCAACATAGTAAACGGATATGGCCCAACAGCAGGGCAAGCAATCTCTGAGCACCCACTTATCGAGAAGGTTGCATTCACCGGTAGCACTCTGACGGGACGGAAAATTATGGAGGCTGCTGCGAAGAGCAACCTGAAGCCCGTCACCCTTGAACTTGGTGGAAAGAGCCCGAATATCATTTTCGATGATGCCGACCTGGAGCAGGCAGTCAAATGGGCTATTCACGGTATCTAGTATGTTACCCCCTTCGCATGACTTATGCTAGTTCTCATCGTCGTCGTAGCTTTAACCATGGCCAGAATTGTTCTGCAGGCTCTCGTATCTTTGTTCAAGAGGGTATATACGACAAGTTCTTGGACCAGTTCACAGAGCAGGCACGTGCGATCAAGGTTGGCGATCCTTTTTCACCCGACACGTATCAAGGACCACAGGTGTCCAAGACTCAATTCGAGGTTCGTTTATCCACTTTCATTATAAAACATACTTTGACACCCGTAAAGCGCATCATGGGATACATAACCTCGGGCAAGAACGATGGTGCTACCGTACACCTTGGTGGCAGGCAGATTGGCCAAGAGGGATACTTCATTGAGCCAACCATTTTCACGGAGTGCCAGCCCGACATGAAAATCGTCAGAGAAGAGATATTTGGCCCTGTCGCGTGCGTCATGAAGTTCAAGACCGAAGATGGTGAGATTGTTCTTATTGCACGATCATCATATCCCTAACAACCTTCTAGAGGTTGTTGAACAGGCTAACGATACATCATACGGACTTGCCGCATCGGTGTTCACCAAGGATATCGACCGAGCAATCCGCGTTGTACACGCTCTCGAAGCCGGCAATGCATGGGTTTGTTGCTCCGTTTTCTCATCTCGTGTGTGGTATACTGACGCTTGACAGGTAAACTGCGCCAACCAGGCTGAAATATCGATGCCATTTGGAGGCTACAAGCAGTCAGGAATTGGCCGTGAACTGAGCGAGTATGCTTTGGAAAAGTAAGCTCATGTCCTTCAAGATGATGCCCCACTAATGATACTCGATTCAGCTATACAAACGTCAAAGCCGTTCATGTCAACATTGGCATTCGATTGTAATGACTCAGGACTCTCAAATCTTGTATCATTAGTACGGACATCGTGCATGGATCCACCAACCAAAGGTAGACTGGGGCCTCAATCCCTAGCTAGGGTCTCTCCATAAATATATCTTTGACCTAGCTCGTAGCACAACAGCGATGTAAACGGAGCAACCAGTGAGTGAGTCCATGCAGGGGCGCACTGAAAGTATTATCTCAGTCTCGTTCTCGTCGGACAAGACTTGTCTCGTTTCTAGTTCTTTCAATAAAACCATCTGTCTGATGTTAGCATCCAAAGCGAAGCTATGACACTGCAATGATGAGCGAGCGACGAAGAAAGGTAAACGCAAAAGGGTGAATGTCACATATGAACATTTTTGGGCCATACAGACACTAGGACTGGGTGACTAGGAATTATATAGGAAAGTTGTAAATGGGTTTGGTACAGGATGTGGTTTTGTTACCTTCCATGGCCTCAAAAACAAATTGTGCAGGTGGTCAATGAGATTTTGACAGCATGTAGGCAATAGATGGTTGATATTTTATTAGCATAGTATACATCAATATCTACATAGATTTGTATACAGGTCCGCGGATATGCCTCTGAGCGATGGCGGATGACAAATGAATTGATGGTTGATATTATAGGGCTTTTTTGTAAGTAGGTTCGGTTTGGGTACCCATTTGGTACCCCTTTTTAAATGTGA
>QLOO01008719.1:0-10617 GCA_003313855.1 Suillus sp. MG131
GCCTGGTGGTTCCAGGCCAACAACAAGGGAGGTAGACGAAGGGTAAGTGCGTCTACAAAGGCTTCTGCTGACATAACCTCAGTGACATCTATCATGCATCGAACTTCCGAGAGTAGAAAGATGTCTATCGCGTGAGGAAAGACCGTGTTGGTCTTAACGTTTTTTAATGTCTTGGTCATCTCGCTTACAATAACGGCGAGATCCTTGAAGCGGTCTTGGAGGAGGACAGTAAGCCTTCGAGCTCTTCTGATTTCTAGAAAATTCTGAAGCCTAGGTAGAGAAACCTGACATGCTTTGGAAACGCGTAAGGCGCATTACAGAGATCAAGGATGTGTCACACACGTACAGGAATCGGTCAACTCTTGGTCTTGTCTGACAACGAGGTTGTCGAATTCTCTTGATGCAGAGGCATCCGACCGCAGTGATTCAAGTTCGTCTCCCAATCCGAGGCTCTCAAGTTTTTCAATGACGCTGAGAACAAGTAAGTTTTCGCCATATACGTTTAGTCAAGATCACACACTCTCTTTTCCTCTGGTCCACCAGCTCTCTGCGACGCCGGTCAGCCACCTCGGCCTCCCAGATGCGACACAAAGCTACGTGCTAAAAGCGCATCAATAAAGCATTCGAAAGATTATCGAGAATGTTATACGATACCTGATAAATTTCCCGGGTGGCTTTCTCGCGATGGGTTATTAGGTCGTTCAACAATGGGCTATCCTTCACGAATTTGTACTGCATGTTGAATTCGTTGACATCGGCGTGCGAAGCCACAGTCAGCGGCTTTCTGAAGGTATTATCTGGGTGCCTAACGCAAGGCCCAGCAGAACTTATGACCGACATGGGTATGAGCTGCCTGACATCGAGGCAGTTCAGCTGATCAACAAACGAAGGAAGCATTTCTCGACCAACGAGTCTAGACATCATTAGAAGTATGAAGAATACGAGCTTCTTAAATACCTACAAGTCACTCGTGCAACCGTTACAGCAACGAATACGCAGCTCCCATTGAATTGCATCGCACGATGAGTAGCATCGCTGGAAGTGACATAAGCTATCCAGACATTTATCAAGAAAGGACTGGACATGCATGACAGAACGGCCAGAACAGCAAGTTTGCATATGCGGGTTCGGAAAGGTATGACGGGCACTGAGGTAGCCGGTCGATGCGTTTCAAGGCTCCTGTCCATAATGACTTTGCATTGCGACGATGAAGCAGAAACGAACGAAACGGCTTAGATACCCGGGTAAGATATACAAGGTCCAATGGGTGAAGATACCAAAAAACCTAGCAGGACAAGAGTGTGAAAAGCTTAGAACACCAGTAGGAACCAGACTCGAGCGCATCCATACCTCAAGAAGCACCTCAAGAGGGAGCCCAAAAACCACTGGTTCGTCCACCATTAAGTGGTTGCAGGAGTGATTGACACGCCTTTGCGTCTACCTGGCTAGGTTCAAGTAGGTCAAAATTGCCTCGCATTTTCTTGAGTTAGGGTTCTGTGAAAAATAGAACATTGACCCGGGCCGCATGGTCACTATAAAGTTTATGTAATCACGTAAAATCTTACGCTCGTCGGAACCGGCTCGTCCCTCATGGCTGTCCAAGAAACACCTGTGTCGCGACGACTCAAGTCAGTCAAACATATCATTATAGTGTGCTCTGGCAAAGGCGGTGTCGGGAAATCGTCCGTGTCCGCCCAGCTTGCGCTCAGCCTCCATGCATCTTCTCCCGGTACTCGGGTCGGGGTTCTCGATGTCGATCTTACTGGTCCGTCAATACCACGCATGCTTGGTCTAGACGGACATGGCGTGCACCAGAGCAGCGACGGATGGGTTCCTGTGTACGCAGATGCGCTTGGAGATGGTGAACCCAGACTTGCGTGCATGAGCGTTGGATTTCTATTGAAGAAGAAGGGGGATTCAGTGGTTTGGAGAGGGCCGAAGAAGAACGCTATGATCAGGCAATTTCTGAGCGATGTCAGGTGGGGAGAGCTTGATTACCTCGTCGTGGATACGCCTCCAGGTTAGATATATCATGGCGTGGTGAGAATATCTCGAGCTGATATCAACACCCAGGAACATCAGATGAGCACTTGTCGCTGATTGAACATCTTGCGCCGGTGCATTCACGACTATCTGCCGTCATTGTCACAACACCACAGGCTGTTGCGCTACTGGATGCTATGAAATGTCTCTCATTTACTCGGGCTGTCGCACTTCCTGTCCTTGGACTTATTGAGAACATGAGCGGATACGTGTGCCCTTGCTGCGGAGATGTCAGCAATGTGTTCTCTACAGGTGGAGGTGCAGAAATGGCCAGGCGAGAAGGGGTGCCGTTCCTTGGTAGTATGCCTATCGATACGGAGCTGGTCACATTGTTGGATGCTGCCGAGTCCACGGATCTAAGCGCTGCTGAGGGACAACGCGATGAAGATAGCAAGGTTCGTTCATTTGGTGTTTTACAACGGTATCAGCAGACGTCGTCCGCGAGACTCCTGAGTGCCGTCGTCGAGAATCTCATATCGACGCTGCCGTCAGTAGAGCACGCGTCAGTGAGCAGCTCTGCTTAAGTAGTCTCAAGAGTACGTCGTTTAAATATGCCCGCTACTTCTTACACATCTTTTGCAGGCACACAAAGTTGTATCGATACATATAGCGTTGATGATGTATCCTTAGAATGTACATCGCCGGATCCATGACATATATTGCGCGTACTGACGCGACTTTCAGCTCGGAGGAAGTTAGCCTATCCAGATAAGTGTCTGATTAGAGAAGCGTCAACGGCGAAGCATACTTATCGAACCATACCAGCATACCAAGCCGTTTCTGATTATTCTCTCATCTGACTTGACCACATGATATTGCGACTTCTGTCAGAAGGTCCTTCGCACGACGGGCAATGTAGAGGGGCTTGTAAGACCGCCAAAGGCTATTTTAACTCGCCCTGCACTAGCAAATCAAGCCGCTCGGATGTTCGATCTCCCGAGCTTGGCAATATCGATAAGCAGGTAAGTTAAAGGCTCGTCGCGATCGCTGCTCGGTTCATTTCCAGCTAAAGCGAAAAGGTAAAATACAGAAGGAGTAGACTATAAGTACGTACTACCAGTTATATGATATCGTCAGAGCATCCGTCACCGTAAATTAGAACAATGACTCGAACTTCAATATTCAATATTTGATCAAGTGCTGGTGACTTGAAGTGATACCGGGTCCGGCACAGCCGTTACCTGGTCAAAACCAGCCGTGCACAGGGCTTACCTCTCCTACATGCGAAATGTCGAAGATCTGCCCTGCAAGTCCGTCAATTTCGGTATGTTTTTTTTTGGATTGAACTGCACAGTACTACAGATTCTACGAGACTTCGGAGTCTGACTGGAAGAAGGTTCGATAGATGAGTCTCGTAAGATTTGCCACGTTCCAGTTCAACAAGCCGGATATGAATGTGAGCGTGTTTGGGTTTTGACATCGAGCCTCGCGTTTTATTCCTTGCTTTTGTTCTATGATCTGATACCCCATCCATCGCCCTTTGACTTAGCAGATTCATTCTTGAGGCATCTTTAATTGTTTAGGTCTAACTCGCTCATCCTAACGATCCCTGTATTTTTTACCTCCGCGACCTGATTCATTGCGTCCACGGTCTAAGCTCAATGCACGACCGTCAACCGTCTTTCGGCTCCGTATCGACGCCCGCTCTCTTACTTACATCCCCTTCAGCCTATGATATCACTCAGCCCGCACTCCTAGGACCGCTTGCCGAATCAAGTATGTAATTTTGCAACATATAACATGCTGCGTGCCTCCCTTGTTGACATTCAAGTCATTCCCATGATCTTTTCCCCTCCAGGTGATATCTCCGAAAAGAGACCTGATTCCCAATCATCAGGCATGACTATCCGCAGGATAAACGCGTCCGTTCGCGCCAATGTTGGCGATGATGATATCTTTACGACCCACCATCACACTCGAACCCTTCGTCGCCGTTCAAGTCGCCTGTCAAAATGGTTGGAGGAGTTACGGGTTGATTCCCCCACCGTTCAGCGGCCGGATAGCCTCAATATTTCTCCTGATGCGGAAACCATTGGAACTGAGTGTAATCCTTACTTGGCATATCCTCACCTCAGCCTGGCTACTGTTCGTAGAAGCATGGATGATGCTACTAGCATGCACGATTACGTCGTAGTCGATGACAGCGAGGTGCAAGAATATATTCCACCTGAGGAGCCCATGGATGTAAAGGTGCGTCATATATGACACGTGTTAGATAGGTCGTCTCATATATCAAAAGGGATCACATGGCCAATCAGCGCTTGCAGATACTACTGGTACATGTTATCAATCGCCCATATGGCTTAATACACCCCCATCTCGACATCAATTTCGTTTATCAGTCAGATCCCCTTCACCCGCCGCATCATCGGCATCTCGTAGTCCATCACGCCTGTCAATGTTTCAGCGTTCCTCCCGTGCCACTTCCAACTCGGAGGCGAGCAATCCTTATAACCACAGTCGCTCCTCTAGCCTTCACACGTCACATCTTGTGGCTGAAGGTCGATCGGAGGAACGTTGTACACATTCGAGCCCCTCATCGTGGCGGTGGCGACCGAGTGTACTGGGGCATTTCGTGTCCATCTCTGACGGTGATACACACTCGAGTACCCGTGACTCTCCAGGTAGCTCTTCTCGCCCCAGCATGTCCTCGACCACCACAAGTTCCTCGTACGCGACCCCATCCTCCAATGTGATGTATGAAGATGGAGCATCGCTTGTACCCCCTTCGGTGCCTCAAAAGTCGCACTTCTTTGGATCTTTGAGGTCGCGTTCCCAAAAGGCTGTGACCTCCTCACTGTCGCTTTTCACCACTGAAACAAGTTCCTCATTTCCGACATCATTCTCGTTACCAGCATCTGAACCGCAGCTCTCCCAGCCATCAGGTTTCCCAAGCTCCTTAGCGCGGAAGTCGAGTACAATTCGGTTACCCTTTTCGCCAAAATCGAGGGCCCTGGATAGTGCCCTTCCCAATATATTTGTGGAAGTTCCAGACGCTACGCGACCGCGCATCGTGTACACCGGCAAAAGCCACGCTCCCAGAGTCTCTTTGTCTTCGATCGCTAGTCAGTCACGAAGTGCCAAGAAGAAGTTGGTCATCGGTGGTATCGCGCCGAATGACGTCAAACGCCTTGAGGCCGTTCAAAAGTGGTGTCAGGTATGACTCACATCCTCGACTCTGGTTTCTTGCTACTGATTATTGACTTATATTTAGTCATTTGGCGAAGTGGATCAAATCACGAGGATGCCTAATGGCGATCTCCATGTGAACTTCCACAAGGCTGAAGTTGCAGATACTGTAAATAGCTTCAACAATCGTTTCTACCGTCGGAAGAACTAACCCAGTTCTCATTACCAGGTGTGTCGTGTGCGTGCAAAAGTCTACATTGCGGGTGTCGGCAGCGTACATCTTTCTTGGTATTCCGGAAATAAACGACCATAACATCCGTCATCACCTCAAACCATGCTCATTTGTTTGTAAAAGGTGAGAGTAGATGTGGATCGTCATGATGTCCATAACTCAATCGGATACCTTCAGTGTACAACGCTGGAATTACGTTCTACACCCATTTAATTTGATAACTATCCTTTCCCCAAGGCCTCTGGTCACTAATTTCATTGACGACTTGTATCGATTCCACGACCATATATGCGTGCGTACATGCTGCCCGTTCTATCCGCATTAAATTGACACCGCCATGCATGCAGACGACCATTTATGACCTCATTTGAGCATTTCATCCTATCTATCATCTACATACCCCAGTATCTCAGCCTCATTAATGCCATCTACCACGCATCCTTTCGTTTATATCCCTTGGCTCACGATACATACCTTTCACATCATCAATATGACCCTTCGTGAACTAGTTGCTTGGACAATGCGTTGGACGAGTAGGCACTCATACTTCATAATGTTTCTTCCGCTGTCAGCGATATCATGTTCTGTTTAGCCTCCCGCAGGCAGACTGAATAGAAGAAAGGCCATTGTTTAAGAGTGTCCTTAACTCTTGTTGCGCAGTACAGGGACGTACATAGGCTATTCTGTATTCATTGATAGGTAGCGTTCGATATCATGGACCCTGCATTTCTCGAGCGCCTTAGGTGAGACCTGGTCATGTGGATTGATGTATCAGGTGCTTAGCACTCGGAGTCAGGTACAATTTGGACTCGGATACAGTTGTACCATTAAGTCACGATGCATACGGCACTCCCTGACCTTCAGGGGTTCTCACAGACCTGGGTCGTCCCTGTGCCGAACGCTACGAAGGCTATGTAGAGAGCGCTCAATCCCAGCGAAAAGTTATCGGCTTTACAGCGGTGAGTGTCAGGTATGCCACTTCGCTTCTTATCAGTATCTTCGACATCTCATCGGCATCATATCTTTTATCCAACGACGCAACAGCGCATCGCACTGCGAGCGTGAATTCTGCCAATCCCAATTGCTGTGCGTGTTTCCCTCTCCGATACCAAAAATACGCATCGCAACTCGATTTGTGAGACGGCCTGTCTTAGAAGTCTTGCCTGAGGCTCGACAAACAACGCTCCTAGCGGGCTCAAAACAGGCGCTACATCGAGTAATGAGGGGCGTATTTCGTTCTGTATTACTTAGTCTAAGATTATCAGTACGCACGACTCTGAAGAAGTTGTTGGATCGTGACTCTCACTAATTCATTGAGCCTCATTGTTGTGTCTTGACAAGTCGAGACAGGGCCTTGCGGCAAACTGCAGGAGCGCATTCAATATTCACAGAAGCTACACGGAATGTCGACTATAGTCAAACATTACATGTACCACCTTCGAATCATTCATGAGCCAGCAGCTGCAGAATGGGCATTAAAACTAAAAAATCAATTAAAAGCCCGTCAGGGATAAACGCACCAGCGTACCAGCACGCGAGACAACAGTTTCAGGTTCGTCTTGTATTTAAAAGGGTGCCAACTTTCTTCCCATCGAAGGTTCCGAAATCTGGGAGCAGCGTTTCCTATGTCAATTTTTGAGCTAATCCTTTGCCAGCTGGTTATGAGTACTACTCACGGGCATCTAGTAGTAAGTCAAGGAGGTCGGAATTAGTCGCCACAATAACATCTCGTGAGACCGACGATTGCTAGCTAGTTAGTCTGTGCGGTGTTTTTGTGAGGGTCGCGATCCAAACAATCACCACCTGATTCAGCGGTTGGGGTGTTCGGGAGAAGCAGTCTTTTTCGCACCGGAGCTGGCCCTGGCCTTGGTATCTTCTCGAGCGCTGTTCGATTCCGGGTGCAGTCGTATATTATTAGGTTCGTTATCATTATATGGCGCTCTGACCTGCTCTAACCAACTTTTGGGACGAAGGAAGACATTTGATCCTTCCAATAAAGGTCTTGGCGCCGCAGTCCTTGCCAGGTTAGTCAGTCTCCCGTGTGCCAAATGCCACGAGGTGATGAGGAATGCGCTCAATCGTTGCAAATAACTATGTCGAACCCTGACCAGAGCGCTTGACCTGTCACTGCGGCCTATCAAATCTACCGCTCCTGGCGCGTGCCGCGGGTTGGCACAGGTCCAACAGCAAGCTCTACATATATGTACCGGCTGCTTTTGCAATCTGCTTCGGTGACGGCCTCTGCATCATCTCTATCGTGGCATCAGATTACTAGCACTCTCCTTGGCCGTTAAGGCGACAAAGAACACGATTATCCAGTACCAATGGTCGCGCCAATGAGGCGATCTACGAGCGAAGGTACCTCCCGAGATAACAGGAACTATTTGTGAGTGAGGTTTTTTGATCCCAAAGCCGTCCTCTAACCAAGTCAAGTGGGTCACCTACTAGTAGTAACCGGAAGGACATTCCGCGACCTCGTGTTTTATCAACGCCTCAGCCATCTCAAGGATCTCACCGACACAGTGTACTACCCGAAGAATATCAGCGACAAAGCGAATCACCCCAATACGACGAGTACATCATGCGATTAATATGTTTAATCAATGGCTAATCAATTTCCAACATTAGGACGCAGGAACTTCTGCGGCAAATCCTCGAGACGCTACAAGACTCAAGTATCGCAGAAAAAGGAGAAAAGGATGTGCGGAGCAGGTTCTGGGCGACTTACGACAAAGTTGCCAAAGAGCACGATGGCGAGTTCTTAGAGCGGAACAACAGCGATATGGACATCGTGCTCATTTTCGTAAGTTATTGAATTATTTGGCGAGTTCATCTGACAGAGAACATCGTAGTCTGGTCTATTCTCTGCTATCAATACGGCTTTTATCATTGCCATGCAACCCAGCTCCGCGGCCACCGTGTTCGTTCAAAATACCTCCCCAAATATTACTGTCTCATCTACCACTGCATCAAACGCGAGAAACGGCACTTGGTTTCAGGGTTTGGCATATGTTGCATTATCGTTCAGCCTTCTTGCTGCTTTCGGGGCTGTACTTGGCAAGCAGTGGCTCAGCCACTATAAATCGAACAATATTCGCGGTTCCCTTGAGGAGCGCGGAAAGCACAGACAACAAAAGTTAGATGGGTTGGAAGCATGGCAATTTCATGCTGTGCTGCAATCATTTCCCGTTTTACTGCAAATCTCGCTCCTTTTATTTGGGGTTGCTATCTCAGCCTTCGTATGGTCTCAGCAGGGAACATTAGCCATCGCTGTCATCGCGTCGATGGCGATCGGCCTATTTTTTTACTGGTTCATCATCATTGCCTCCTTGAAATCTCTACAGTGTCCTTTCCAAACTCCTATTTCAGCAATCATCCGCGTGTCTTACAGGCGTGTACACAAGTACGTCAAGGACTGGCGTGTGCGTGGAAGCGGCGAGGTGCTATCGTCGCATGATTCTGGAGAGCTCGAGGAGACGCTCTCTGAGGTACCGTCGATGAAGTGGATATTCGAATCGTCCACAGATCCAGAAGTAATCAGTTCGGTCGCTTGGCTGGTGCCTTCCGTCCAATGGACCCCTGAACTGCACCCTGAACTGCACATGCCAACTATATGCTCGCGCTTGGTGAGCACATTCAAGGCGTGCTTCCATGCTGGTGTCCGGACCTTTTCGGCACGCCGAAGAGCTCTCGCGTGCGGGAGAGCCTTGCATCACGTAGTGTGTGATGAAAATATACAGGATATCTCAGCCCCAGTCATGCACTTTGATGGGGGGCCGTTGGAGATGTGGACTCAATGGCAAGGTCTCAGTCTTCCCTGGGGACTTGATTGCTGCAAAGCATCTTTTGACCAGTATGCCACAACTCTAGATGAAGGTCATGAAGCAGAAGCGCGCAACGCCTTGCGCCTCGCTATTGTGACTGGCTGCCCAGGATTTTTGAAGCCAACCGATGTTGCGTTGATCTGGGATGGCGTTTTCGACTGGAAGGACGACCAGCGCACCGTAGAAGATTTTGATTGGCTTGTGGACTTCCTGGTGCACTTCCGGAAGTCCTCAGCAAGGGATTTCGATGCCATGGGAGATGCGTTACTCGCATTGAGTGCCATGCGGTGTCTGGGAAGTGTCACCAGACGAGACAATTACCTTGACGCCATCATCTTCGCCATGGAAGCAGATAAACCATCCCGGCTTCGTCACGCAGCTCTTCGAGCTATATTCGATGCCCGCTTTGAACTAGTCGAGATAGTTAACCAGGAGGAGGGCGATTTTCGGGAGAAGTTACTAAAGGAACTCGCGCCAGCTCTCTTTACCACAACCAAACCTATCGCGCCGCAACGATATAATGATGAACCGGACGCTGTCTTTAATCCTGGACGTGACGACTGCTATCTAAAGCTAATTTTCACTCTGGCAAAGCAAAGTGATTGGCGTACTCATTTAGGGAGAGCTGGTCACATAGAACGATGCACTTCTCTGCTAGACCACGTCATCAAGAACTCGTTAACGTCGTCTGTCACATATCATCCTTACTATCTTGCGGGCATATTGATACAGATGAACGCACCAGGGGGTTATCGAAGCTCAGTGCGGCAGGCTACCGTGGCCTCTACTCTGGATTCTGAACCTACAAACAAGAAAGAATGCTTTCCTACTACACACCTTGCAGCCACACTGCCCGCAGCCCCAGAAGCTCCTACTCTACCGAGCTTCCCGGACAATATATCAGAGCAGGAATGGTGGGCACTGCTCAAAGGAGCGTGGTCGGCGATGCGTTGGAATGACCTCCACCTTGAGGCAGAAGCAGTTGAGGCACTGCCTGGCATTGTCACATACACCCTCGATCTCCTGGACACACCGACTGCTAAATATGATGCGGCGAGCCTCGTTCGGCTGGTGGGTCGGGTGTACGAGACGCTCGGTGATGGTGAAGCGAAGCTGGATGTGAAACGCCTACAGGATGCGCTGAGCAATAAGGTAGCATAGATCATCACGCAAGCTGAGTATCAGTTAGAGTTTGACAATGTACAGTATCACTTGGTTTCTCCTATGCAGATCAAATGGGTATATCCTTCGTTGTACTTATATCACTTGGTATATACGAGTCGCTCGTGGATGTTGGTCATTCCTTGTGAAATCCAAGTCAGCTCTCGCGCTCGTACGCGGAAAATTTGTACATGGTAAGTAGATGTTCGTTTAATCATCGGAGACGTG
>QLOO01008720.1:0-22048 GCA_003313855.1 Suillus sp. MG131
CTTGCCTCATTCAATATTAAAAATCCAAAATTTGTAGCAGGCTTTTGGCAACAGCTTCAAAGGAGGAGACGTGGTGCGCTGGTTCTCCCTGTGTGCCACAATGACAGCCTAGCATCAAAGTGAGGCATGAGCAACGGATGATGAAGATAATGGAACGAACGTGTGGGATGCGTGGCTGGAAGCCTCTGATCGTGATTTCGGGACCCATCTCAATCTCAATGAGGTAGCAGGTGGGGTACAGGATTGTTATTTCGTTAGGTGCGCTGCTTTCTTTTCACGCGCAACATACACCACTGTTCGCAGCTACTCGTAATATCATCGTCCTTACCTTCACCTACTGCAGCCATCTCACCAGAACCCTCGGAATCACATTTATGATAAATACGGAGGGCTACCCTCTGATGATACAGGTTGACATTTGTATGCTCATAATAGGACCAACACTAACTTCTAGCCGAATACTAAATATCTGAAGAAAATTGAAAGCTATCATGTAACTTGGAAGAAGATGGTGAACGCGAAAAGTCCGTGTGCGACAGTTTCCTATTTCTAATCACTGGGTACTACTATGGGGTTGCACATACGTCAATGAGCGTCTGCATATAGATCAACAGGAACTTACTGATCACGCTTCTCTCGGAAGTCCTCAACCGTCAACCCTCGAGCATTTAATAGCTGCCCAATGTGCGTAGGCAAGTACCCCATACCCTTGCGGCGGATACCGAAAAGTGCTTTCAACATGGGGATGGGCGATTGTTGGAAGGTGTCGGGGGAATCCGCAGCACGAGGCCGATGCTCCGGTCTAATAAATCCGTCGCTTTGAATCTCAAATTTACCCTGGTCCTCAAGATCCGCAGTATAAAGCCCCAAGAAGCGACATAGCTTCATGTATGCGAGCTTATGAGGAAAGTATAATTGTCCAGCAAAGACGTTGAGCTGGCGGATGAGAGTGTCATCTGGTATCCATCGTGCGGGAATTGATGGAGTGATGTAAAGGCGCAAGTTGTCGCATGACTTCATCATCTTGGTGACGCGAGGTGTATAAGCGTGCAAGTGAACTCGCTTACTTGCCCGAATGTCAGGTAATAAAACGTTAACTTCGAAGGGGCTGACAATGACTAGCACCTGCGTGCTGCGTGTTGTACTTGAAAGAATCCAGTTCACTGGGCGTGTGTAGTTGTCCGTCTTTTCTTCGGTCAGAACGGTTGTGGTAAAATCCCTCGATGCAAACAAGTTCTGTGACCATGGCTGGTACCCCGTAAAAGCAGCTGAAGTAGTGGCGAGGGTGTTGAAAACAGTAGTGAACACATGAGATCCATCCGGAATTGAACCTGTTCGGATGAAGTATCGGACGTCTTCGTCAATGCTATGGGGAGCAGCCTGCACTGGTGGTGGTCTATCCACCTCTCTCTCGCGCTCTATCTCCTGTACCACTTCTCTCTCTTGCTCTTCGTCCAGGCGGTTGTCAGGCGAAGTGCCCAACCCGAGGCTGCTGCATCTCTCCAGAAGATCTAGCAATGTCTGTGAAGCAGATGTGTCTGTCAAAGCTGTAGCGTATAGCTCTTCCAAATGCTTGGCCTCTGGCTGTAGCCACGAACTGGCGAGTTTGGTGGGCGTAATATTCCCGGAAAAGAACGATGACCATGCACTATGGCGAGACCGGTAATCCACTCCATGATGAAGCCATTGTGAAGAACGACGTTGAATGTCCGAGCACGTTTCAGCCATCGCCCATATGAGGATATCCGACACATGAATGTCTGCATGGTGCTTATTGTTCACGGCTCGAATGCTACGATCTGTTTCTCGAGGTGCAAAAAACATGACCGAGTGACCGTGGCCGAGCTTTCTCATACGCATGCAACCTTGTAATATGTTATTATGTGCCATCGATGAACATATACATTGCGTCCTCACCTTGGACAAGGCGATCCTTGGTGACCTTTGGCCCTAATGTGACAGCTGCGCGGAATCCCCGAGGCAACTTTACGTCAGTTCCTCTGGTGTGTTCATCGTCCAGATACAATACACACTGGTCCACTTGCTGAGCAAAAGAAGATTCGGAGAATGGTTCTATAACGTGATCCCGGGTGCGCACCACAAGTTCATCATGCTTGTTGAAATAAATCGCCGCTTGCGCTTCTTGATTAATGTCCAGCCACATCTTCGCCACCTCGTCATTCTGCAAGTCTAGTACTTGTGCACCTACGTCGAGCAAGACGCGGATTTCCGGCTCTTGCTCCGCGATGGCCATAAGAAGTTTTTCAGCACCTCCGCCGGCTGCATGCGAATCATAACAATCATTCTCCTCCTGCAGAAGGTAACTGAGAACTCTGGCGTTTGTACCACGCTGGTGGGCCAGTTCATGCTGTGCTATGGTGGTGGGTAGCAAGTAGCGAAAGTCGTTTGTTCCACTAAAGCCTGTGGTAGGCAACCCGGAAGACTTTTGCTCTGCGAGATCCCAGGCAGAGCAAGATAACTTGTGGGGAAACTCCTTGGCTTCTTTTGGAAAGACGAACTGAGCCAAAAAAAAGTCTACGACAGCCTTGTTGCGCCTGAAGAGAGGTACTATATAGGTGGTGAACTGTTTAGTAGACTCCAGGTTGATTCCACTGAGGTGTTGCAGGTTGTCTGGAAGCGACTCTGAAGACAACCCTTTGATCCACGTCTCATATTCCAATACGGGATTGTCTTGCTTGAGTAGCCGGCGGAAGGAGAGGGCTACTTGTCTCTCAGTGAGGCCTCCGTAGTAGTATGAAAGACATGTAAGTGCGACTGCGATGTCTGGATGTCCAAACTCTGCCCGAGATGAGGGAGAATCCTTAGCACGGTAAGGCACGGCGAGCATCGTGCGTTGAGGATCTAGACCATAATCTACGCGCCATCTCCGGTCCTTCAGCACATATATTAATACACCGTGTGCGAGAAGCCCTCGAATGAGCAGTAGTCCATTCCACAGACTGGACCCGGCGCAGTAGTTCCGGACATCGTGAAGGAGCTGCGAGCTAATGGTCGAGAGGGTAAGAAACTTGCGGATAGAGTTTTTCATATGATGTAACACATGTCCAAATGTGAAATTTGGAAGTTTACCGGCAAAAATATCGTCACAAATCAGCTCAACCAACCTCTCGCCTGCGCGAATGTCCAGGACTCGGAGTGGGAAGGTTTCGATAGTGCCTGGCTGGAACTCTACTCCGAGAGGAAATTCTTGGTGAAGGAGGTGCGCATGATTTGCCACAAGGGTCATCACCTGCTGTGTTGTGGTCCATCGATCAGGATAACCCTCCAAGTGCTGTTGGTCGCCCATAGTGTAGACAAGTTGGAAGCGGACATGCAGCAGCTCATCACTCTCGTCTAATATGTCACGAGTGTGCATATCAAGCCAACGATGAGTATTCAACATGGGCGTGGCCAGCTTTGCTGAGGATCGTCCAACTGCATTTGCGGGCGGGAGCTGTTGTTCCGCGGTCATCAACTTAAAAGAGAGGATATGGTCTGGTTGTGCGACAAGGATACCACCAACGGCTTTGCACTCTTCGAACAGCGACTGGATGATGCTCACATGATTAGAGGTAATGGGCAAGGAACGCGAGAATGGCAGGTAGAAAATTCGCCTGTTGGTAAGGCCGCCGACCCGTTCCACGAGCAACTGAAACATCTGAACAGCCAAAGGCTTTAGCACAACAACCCGTACCAAATTGCTGCGGTCTGCCAGTGCAACACAACAAGCAGGTACGATCACGGAAGATTTTCCTTCCCCCATATGAAGCTGCAGAGCGGTGTTATTGCCAGAGCTTGGGGAAATCATCTCCATTGCAACGCTGGCTTGCATGGGACGGATAAGAAATCGATTCTCTGCCTAGTTTCGTTAGTGATCAATCGTATCAATTGTAGTCAATTATCGAATACCTGAATTAGAAGCCAGTCCAGATAATTTTGAGTACCATCCACTCCTAGGTGACCGTCATTCACCAGCTCCTTCAGAAACTCCCCATTGTCCCCACCAGCTGCCAACTTCAACTTCAGAAGTCGTTGTGATCTTTGTAGTCGGAGAAGAATTTGGGCGAAACTGGTCAAAGAGGCTTTCCATGAGTCACAAAGAGGCGTTTGTGATGTGAAGGCGAGGAGACCAAGAAGAAATGTGACAGTAATGCGTGGCCATTGACCAGAATTGAATAAACTCTCCTCCGCCAAACCCATTGGAGCTAGATGCTCTTCCAATCTGCGAAAAGCATTATTGTAAAGTCGATTGCACCACATATGATGATGCCGTAACATGTTAACCGTCCAGCAAGTTGGATCCGGTACAATGGGTGATTGTTCGTTCTCTAGATCGATTCTGCTGTCTTCTAGATGTTCCGCATAGTGGACACTGAACTGATCCAATCGATATTGCGAGAACCTCGAGATGACATCCTCCAATGGAGATGAATCTGACCCGCCGCCAGAGGATCTGTCGCTGTGTAAAGTATTACTTTGCTTCAGAGGATCGGCAAGTAATTTGATGACTGGCGGAGGCTTTTTGAACAAATTTTCAGTAAGAACGGCGGTGATGACTGATATAACATCTGAATTGCTTGGGGTGAATGCGTACGATAGCTTGATGGAGGGCATGAAAGTCCGCCTCGCTTCATCAAGTACATTTTGTACACGATCTAGATATACCTTCAGACGCCAGTTGCGATAACAGCTCGAGTATTGCTTTTCAAGGGCAGTGCGAAGGTTGGGCATGTCGTATCGAGTGCTGCTTAGACGCCCCAGAGCGTGTACAGGGACATGGTCGCAAGGCCAATAATCTAGAAGGATCCTGACTGCCGCATTCTGTTCACGTAGACATTCGGACTGGAAGTGCCTTTGTCGCCGCCTATTAAAGTCATGGGGTGACTCGCTGTTGTAACTGGACCATGATGCCTCGGGACTATTGTGGAAGGTGGTGTGCGAAGAGATGTGGTGGCAGAGATCCCGTTCAAGTGGTTCGATCCCAAAAGAAAGGTCATAAGTATCATATGCCGGGGAGTGGATTTTACGGAACTCAGGAACAGCTGCAAACGCGAATATGGTTGCGGCAAGTCCCACATTATTCGGGGAGGAGTAAGCCATGGCTGGTAATGTGAAAGCGAGTTGGAACGTGTGAGTTTCTCTGTCTGCGTTGCAGCAAAGTTCGTAGACGGTCATCCATCTCCTAGCCAGGTCAGGCATCAACCACTCTCGGTCATATTGAAGGGATACATTGCTTATTTTCCCAGAAACTTCACTCCACTGAACGAAGACATCGTAGAGCGCCTTGCAAGGCTCAAGCGTGATGCTCCAGTCGCGCACCATGCGTGCACAATCAAACGCATGTTGGTCGTCAATTGAGCAGCGGTCGACATCCCTGGAAGTATATTTGCTGCTCGACGATCTGCTGGGATAGAAGGAATTGACTATATCGCGGGTATAAAGGAAAGTGGCTCGATGAGAGGCACGTTCCAGGAGGGACTCGTGGCGTGCTGGAAAATCTGGACAAACTGAAACGGGTGTTTCACTGAACACCTGCAACTTCTGGGCATATTGGATTATGTCCCTGACAGCATGGTAGAATGCGCAACTTTGGACATAAGATGATAAGCCATGTTGCCAATGGACTTCTTGTGACCCCCCGGTGGACCATGTCCGATCAACGGTCAAGGAACCTATCCGAACTAGAAGCTTGCAGTCGACTGGGCCCAGCTTCATGAAGGAAAAACATGCGGCGGATTGCAGCAGATACATGGCTTCTTCCAAACCAGTGCGTCGGGTTAATGGATCTGGAACATGGGCACTGCACACAGCGTGCAACCACACCTTGTAAAGTTTACTCGTGAGACCGAAATTTCCCGTCAAGCGGCAGAGTTCCGTATCAATGGTGTAACAATGGTAGGAACGGCGAAAAACAGTAGGACTAGCATGGATGGTGACCTGGACATGGTGGCCGTTGGGCTCTACTACCACTTTCCCTTGGGGGATGATGACACGACGATCGCTGTATATTTGTCGATCTTTTGGGCGTAAAACGAGCTGATTAACAAGTCCAACCATCGTACCAGTGGATTGATCTTTGTCGACGACCATGCCTCTCTGGTTCCGCGACTGCAATTCTCCATCGTTGTCTATAATGAAAGAGAGTCCAAACCGAGGAAGATCGACATTGACCACATCCACGCTGCGAGTGACAATGAGATATTGGGAGTTTTCGAGCGGGCTCAGTATGTTTGCTATCATGCGGAAAGCGCGACTTCGAATGTCAAACAGGGTTGTTTGTCCCAGCTGTGCGACTGACTGCTCGTCCTTCTTGAATTGTAATACCCAGTTCTTGTCGGGAGAAGGCTCCCACAGTCTATTCATTGGACGAAATTCGATCGCATGAGTGTCTAGGTTGAGCCAATGCACGTGATCTTTGACCAGTAATGCAGGGATGTCCAGTTCAAGCTTCTCCGGAGGTATCAGCTCAAGGGTCGAGTGTCCATTCTCGTGTTGCGACTGAATAACAACGTCCCCGCTGCGCATCCCAAAAAATATCTGCGCAAGGACAACTGAGTTTTGGCTCTTGTCCGTCGAGTTGGACTGTGTCGACTCACTTTAAAGCCATGTATAAGGGCATTGGCAGTAAATTCCACGCCGGGAATCTTTGTGGGGAAAACATCAAACACTTGCTACTCGGTGATATGAGACAGCTGGCTGACTGACAAGGCAGAAAACTCACATGACCGAAGAGGGCGATGTAGCTAGGATGCCGCAAAAAGTGATCTGGCAGCCTATTTAATGGCTTGCCATCAACCAGTAGGCGAGCCGTCAACATATCAAGATGAATGGTTTGGCAGGATGAATCGTCAGAAGGCGCTGTTACGCATTGAAGCCACCGAGAGTTTGGAGATTCAAGTACTGCCCAGCGCGTGTGCCGCCGGTATGCGGGCCAGAGACGTTTCATTGCCCAATCAAGACCTTCTTGGTCGTCTTCCACATGATCTCGGAAATAGGTCTCTAAAAAGTGTGACAACCGACGGTTGCGTTCAAGAAGTAATCTTGGAACTATCGGGAGAGAGTGGAGATCTAGAGGCACGTTATTCATGACTGTAACGGAGCAGTACACCAGGATCTCCAAGTCCTCTGGCGATTGGAGGAGCGCTGCGATGTTGTTTGGGCCAACATCGTAGGTGCTGAGACAAGTTGCTGCCATATCACGAACACGGGCTTGGCGTTCGCGACTAGACTTTTCATCCTGAGCATCAATTTTGGATAGCTCTTGAACCCATTTGAAAGTTGTATCTCGGACAGCTCGTAGCAACTCGTATGATTCTTGAATCACATTAAAACCCTCCGCTGATGAGAGAAGGCGGGACGTCAAGACGGAGATTGTTGCCATTGTTGTGCCCTCCAGCCAGTTGGCTTCCACGCTTACTTTTAAGCTTTGGAGCTCATCGATAAGGGCGTGTCCGAAATCTGAGTTTTTCAGTTCGTTGTGCCACGTCCTGGACCCGTCGGCTGAAAGCGTTCCTACCTCCCAACTAGCCTGGAGCAGTAGCAAGTAGACCGCAGGATCGCGGAATGTGAGCGTACGTGCTCGCAATTCGCGGAGGATGTTGATCCATTGCAAAAGGCTGCCACTACGGAGGCCCCCAAAGGCAATGAATTCGTGAAGCGTCAAATCAGCATCACATGCGGCCTGGTTGGCCAAGACCTCATTGGAGGTGTGCTGGGTACCCGACAGGTAATATTGCAGTTCGTAATACGGACCTTCCGGCAGCACGTGGGTGCAAATATTGGATACGTCAGTCTGTCGAAAAGCACCGGAGGCCCAAACACCATTGCTCGTATCATAAAGAGTGAAACGCAAATGATTAATGTTGTTGACGAAGATATCACTTTCAGTGCATGGAAGGGATTTGTGAGAGACCCGGGGGGGATTTGTCATGGAGGCTAGCGTGATACGTTGACCAGGATGGTCTGCATGATAGCATGAGAGTGGCAAATAATGTGCGAGCAGGATGTACTGCCTCGCACTTTGAATGTGTTTTGAAGTTGGGGTGCATATGTCGTAAAGAAAGTGGAAGGTGAAAGATCGCCACATCTTGAAAGAAATCGGGGCACGGAGCTCGAATACCACTACCGCTGCATCGTTGACGGTGTCAGGAAGTGGCCACTCATGAACTTCAACAGAGAGGCTATCCCTCTCCTTCCGCTTCTCGCACCGTCGGCAATTGGGGTTATGTTGGGACCAACCTTGCCAGTTACGATGATAGTCGCACGTGAGAGCATTGACATCATTTGTGAGACATCGGTATTTGTCGCTTTTGTCGCGAAGATCTGCAATTCGTTTGTTACGCTCCGCATCTGCATTGTCCACAATGCGCTGCTTGCATGACTGCAGCTCTTCGGATTGATGATAATAACGAACTGCGAACGTGTCCGTGTCCGACCTATCCGAGAAGACCGAGAGCGCATTGTGGGTGCAACGGCCAGCAACATACTGCTGAAGAACTCTGAGTCGCTCTATGGCAGCAGCTTTTGAAAGGAGAAGGTGATTGAATATGGAAACTTGGACCTCCGGAGAGTACTCCATGAGAAGAGGGATCGACTTAACAACCAGCTTATCAAGTGCGACCCAGAGTTCGAACAATGTGAGCAGCATGATGGATGTACTCTCAGGATTTCCGGAATAGGACAGCCGCGCTCTGGTGGAATAACCTCCAGCACCCGCTTGAATGGCCATGCAAGCGGCGTCAATGCAAGCAGCATCGAGGTTCATAACACGATCCACCCAGCCATCAATGTCCCGCTCGACGGCATATTCGAAATCCGAGAGCGCTATAAAGGGGTCTTCGGCATAAGCGCTCTCGAAGAAATTGACGTCAGGACCAAGGAAGTCGTCAATAGTACCCCGTGGACGATGATGAGGCTCAAATTCTAGCACGGTGGATTGGACATGGGAAGAACGTAGGATAGATGCGATATAATCCTTGCTTTCTGTCAAAGAGAGCCTGGTGTCTCTGGTAATATCTACCTCAGAGGCATCCCAATGAGAAGAATCTGCTTGAGCCGCCTGAACATTCTTCCAGCGCAGCTCCAGTCGGTCTTTGATATCTTCCGTAGCTTTGTGTAACGCGATTGCTAAGAATTCATCTTCGGTCTGAAGCTTGACCAAGCGACGACTGATTTTAATGGACATGCAGTAGAGCAGATCGCTTGACATATCCTTCTCAAGCGCTTTGGATACAAGGTCGGCCATGAGAGAAGCCATGAAAGCCTTGTAACTGTTTCTTCCAAGGCTTGTGCGCTCGAGAGATGTCTGCAATACGACTCTTATAACAAGCCAGATGGATGATCTGCGCCAAGGGCCCAGTGTGGTACTGGACTGTAAGACATCATCACATATACGTTTTCGAATGCGAGGAATGTCAGCCGGCTCGCCAAATGCGCGAAGGATATCAGTGAGAAGCTGGGTGATATAGCGAGGATGTGCGGTCTCTCCTTGGGAGACCATGGGATCTAACTTATCAGAACTCATGTGCGAGAGGAAGTTCGCCAACTCGGGAGGAAAGGTAGGTTTATCCACCACCGAGTTTGATACAACTATCGCGGGCCCTGGATACGAACACAGGAGCTTCCCCGCTGCCGTCATGACAGCAGATGCTGGTGGTGAAACTTCGAAAGATTCGAAGATGGTTTTCGTGTCGAGTCTACGAAGCACCACAGCAGCATTTTGTTCCCGAATCAGATATGCGAAAATATCTACAGAGAAATTTTGATGAGTCAAATTTTGGCGCCAGCACCACGTGCATACCTCCTGCTTGCATGGCTTTGATTTGCGACTCGACAACACCTCCGATCAAGGAAGGAGAAGTCATCGTGACAGCAAGACTCTCCAGCATCTTCAACGAAGGACTCCACTGCTTCTGATCGTGGTCAGGCAATGAACTCACAAATTTGCGAGCCGAGCCTAGCACGACATCAAGGAGAGAGCGATCGTTGTTGAGAGTATAGTCGTTGTTTTGAGGCAATTTGATGGGACAAAATATGTGCGTGATGATGTACTCCAAGACATCGGTCTGGGAGGATTCTGAGGCGACTGACATATCAAGTGGCCTTAATTTGTGATATATGGTGGAAGTTTGTCAAGGGCTCTGAGGTTGGACGGTCTGTGGATGTGGGTTAAGAGCAGGAGCTTATAAGAAGCAACGTGAACACTTACAAGATGCCTCATGGCTTGGATAACCTCACACTCGGATCTGCGCTGAGCCTTTTTGTCCAATGTGTAGGTCACTGCCGGATGCATCGGCCATCAATCTACAGACATATACAGTAAGCCAAGACCGGAAATTTGGGTGTGTAGATACCTTCTGAAGTTCTGATAAGAAATCTTATTGAATAGTGGGCGTCATTGGCAGTATCAAGTTCTCCCGATTGATGGTTCGAGCGGCGAACTTTCAGCTGTAACCGAAGAGAGAATATCGAAGAAATTTTGGAGATCTGGACCGCATTTGGAGCCAACTTGGACGTTGCTCAGTCCCAGTCAAAATCGATACAGAGCCTGCAGCTGTAGATAGTTGAATGTTACACTAGATGAGACGTTATGCAACGATAAGCCTTGAGCTGACACGTGATGATTCCGTCACTTCTGAGTCACAACACTCTTCTTCAACACAGCCTATACTTAGTTACTAAGTAACTTTGTCAATCACAAACATCAGAAACGATGGCATTCAATCGTGCGAGTCACATCGCAAATTCCATCATGTGTGGATCATCCGTAGCTTAGACTCTGCGAACGAATTGAGTACAGTACACGAGAACTTTGGTGGACATTTTAGTTGACAAAAACATGAGGGTACGAAAACGAGATGGCTAGAACGAAGGATATACCAGGGACATGGTACAACAGGAAAAATAAATATCGCGAATCAACAACTTGTGAATATGTACCAGACGACAACAATACGAAACTACACACCGATATGAATAAAAACCATCCTCTGCTCGAGCGGCACTTTCGTTTTTATGGCGTCTGCAACATTATTGAGTGCCCAGGCTGCCTTCGTACAATCCATGACACCACTGTTCCCAAACATCTTCTCATAGAAAGCTTCGACGACGTGTTTTGCGAGAGTGTCATTGACCGCCCACAGAGTGCCAATGACGCTCTTGAAACCGGAAAACTGCAGTCCAGCTGCGAGGTGGATGGCTTCGTCAGGTGTCTCCTCATCGCCGATGGCGGTATGACACGCTGATAAGAACGCGAATTCAGCTTGCGGAGAATTGTTCTCCATGATGTCGAGCAGCGTGAGGGGTTTGTCTCTCATAGCGAAGCGTGAATTATAGGGCTGCTCGTGGTCCTGCTTGCCATGACAAGCAAGGTGCACCCAAGTGTTTTGCTGCAAAGCATTGAGTGCGCCTGCCTGTGTGGCTTTGCATCCTGAAATTTTAATGAATTCAACGTTGGAGGGAATGAGTCCATGGACAAGCTCAAGCTCGCTGTCGACAGCGGGGAGCACCGCCCCTTGCCCTGCACCCGGTTGACTTTGTCTGATTGCCGCAAAGGACGGGGTGACACACGTCTTCATCGTCTGTTGAGACCTGATCAGAGCTGAAAGTGTGGGCGTGTAAGAGCAGATGTATATATCCTCTAGGCATGCCTCCGGCCCAGAGCGATCTGCGTTCATTCGGAAGGGGTTAGCTGCATGGAGAGGGATGGACGTGAAGGCTGCCGTCGGACACAGCCATATTCGAGACCGGTGGTGCAATTTCAGGTGATGCTGGAGGACGTTCACTATGGGTTCCATGATCTCATACCATACAAGCCGCAAGAGTACTCGCAACTTCTTCCTTGGCGGCTTTGGGCGTATAGAAGCTGTGTCCCGTATCGTCGTAGCAAAATCATTCTTGATACTCTCTAGATATGGAAGAGTGATGCACGGGAAGCGAACTTGGTGGGGCTCTCCTGACGTCGGAACGATGATGGCGCTGCATGAGTATTCACGGGCATTCCCAGCTGCAAATCCTGCACGGGCTCCAACAGTAAGATGTACCAGAAGAGCATGACAGTGGCGACAGACCTATCAGTGAATGCAGAGGAAAATCACAACTTCGCTATAGTGTTAATGGGAAGCACGCTCGAGAATGAGTCGAGGTACTGGAAGATTGTCGAACCCATCACAAGTACAAGTATTGAGTACTATGAGTGCCTCACCATATGAAATGATTGTTGAATGCTGCCATCGAAACTACCGACTTCGGTGACAGGTGCGCATGAATGAGTTGGATGAGCCTCACTTTCAGGTCTGCGCTTATTTGGCGGTCGAGGTTCCACATATGGTGAAGGACTCGGGCGCTTGAAGCTTATCAAAGGATGGATGTCATACTAGGGCGCGAGTTTGCTTGACTGACCCGGCTCATACTATCTGAGTACACAAGCAGAATTCAAGACGAGGCTACAAACGAGTCGAGTAAGAAACTTGGTGAACATTCTAGACAACAAATACACAATATGGTATATGAAAACAAGATAGCTGGAGCAAAGAATACGTCAGACACATTTGTACACATGATAAAAGAGATCGCAGAACAACAACCACATACGATGTACAGCTACACACCGATATGAACAAAAACCATTCTCTGCTCGAGCGGCACTGTCGTCTTCACGGCGTACGTAGCACGGTTGAGTGCCCAGGCCGCCTTCGTACAGTCCATCACACCACCATCCTTCGAATCCTTGAACATATTCTTGTAGAAAGCTTCAACGACATGTTTTGCGACAGCATCGTTTACCTCCCACAGCGTGCCAACGATGCTCTTGAACCCCGAAAACTGGAGTCCAGCTGCGAGGTGAATGACCCCGTCGGGCATCTCCTCATCGCCAACGGCAGTGTGGCATGCAGATGAGAACGCGAACTCAGCGTGCGGAATGTCTTTCTCCATGATATCGAGCAGCGTCAAATTTTCGTCTTTCATGACGAAATGCGAATTGTAAGGCTGCGTGCGGTCCTGCTTGCCATGACACGCCAAGTGCACCCAGGTGTTCCCTTCCAAAGCTTCGAGTGCACCTGCCCGTGTGGCTGCATCGCCAGAGATAGTGGTACGGTTGGCCGTCGCAGGGAGGAGCTTCTGAACGAGCTCAAGCTCGCTGTCAACAGCCAACAGCGCCTCGCCTTTCCCTGCACCCGGTTCACCCTGTCCGATTGTACCGAAGGACGGAGTGATGCGCTTCTTCATCATCTGCCTGGATCTGACGAGAGCCGAAAGCGTTGGCGTGTAAGAGCATATGTAGAGATCCTCCAGGTATGGCTCCTTA
The DNA here is from genome assembly GCA_003313855.1 of Suillus sp. MG131. Classification (NCBI taxonomy): domain Eukaryota; kingdom Fungi; phylum Basidiomycota; class Agaricomycetes; order Boletales; family Suillaceae; genus Suillus; species Suillus sp. MG131. The sequence continues at coordinate 13,307 of QLOO01008720.1, forward strand.
GAGCGATCTGCGTTCGTTCGAAACGGGTGAGCGGCATGGAGAAGAATAGACGTGAAAGCTGCAGTCGGACACAGCCAAATTCGAGAGTGGAATTGTAATGTCGGATCATGCCGGAGGACGTTGACGACGGGTAGCATGATCTCGTCCCATACTGTCCGCAAGAGAACTATTAAATCGTTCCGCGGCAGTTTTGGGCCCATGCCAGATGCGTGTCGTATTGCCCTGGCAAAGCGATCCTTGAGATTGGTCAGATCTGCGAGAGTGACAGACGGTAAAGGAATATGATGTGGTCCTCCTGATGTCGGAACGATGATGGCGCTGCACGAGTATTGGCTTGCGATGAGGATGATGACAGGGCCCTGGCACGCTGCCGCTTGCAGGTCTTCGTACAAAGGTGGGAGCAGGGATCGCGAGAACGCCTGAAGACCACGTATTTCAGCTACCGCAGCATCCCATTGCTTTGTAAGTGTCCTATACTCTGTTGCTGCCCGGTCAGCAGCAGCTCTGTCGGTGATGATTGCAGAGCTCTGGGCAGCATTGGAAACGCGCTCGCTCAGCTCCAAATAATTGTGCGCCAGTGTCGAATGTTTTGACATGAGGTCTTCAACTGGAGTCCTGAATCGGGATGCCAGTGACCATTGCTGGCCACGGCCCTGCTCCACCAGTTCAACTGCTCGTCGTAGATTGACACTACGTATGGCACACGAGGCTGCATCTACAGGAAGTGATTGTGCACCATCAAAAGCGGTTGCAGCCTCACGCCGTGAGATGATCGACGATCGCGTCATCATGTGGCTGTCGAAAAGCTCAAAGCACGTCTGGTATGCTTCGAGGGCAGATTCATGTTGATAGACTTCTGCTTCGCAAGCCCAGTTAATAGCCTCTGTGATACGCCGAGGAAATCCTTCAGTGGGATGTCTTGATGCGAGTCTGAAGTTCTCTATAGCGAGCGACAAATCAGCAGGGTCGTGTAGAATCTGATAACGAAACAAATAGGCCACCCGCAGCTTCATGTAGCTGAAATACCTGTGTGGGTGCAATGGAGACCGATCTGCCATTGATTCTTGGGAAAGAGCAATGGCCTCCTCGACAACTTTATTCTCCTGAGTTTGCCTGAAACGAGAGCAGAGCGCCGAGCTCAAATTCAAAAGATATGTATGGTGCACTGGATCGTCAAGCTACGGTAACTGAAGGGATTCGCGGTACCGAATAATGGCCTCGTCGAGATCCTCGCTGACATGCGATTCGTCATATCTAGCGATGAGTACGTTGGCAAGGTTGTTTAGCGTGCCGTTACGATGTGGATGCCCAGGTGGGCATAACGTCAGTGCCTTGCGAGTGAGGCTGACGGCTCGGGTGATGTCATCAATGTCGTCACGTTTGTGGAAACGGGTGACAAGGGAGCCTGCTAGGTTGGTCAATGCAGAACAACGAGATTCGTGCCCAACAGGGCACAGGCACAGCACTTCTTTCAGGAAAGAGATGGCATCATCAAGGTCATCAGGTTTGTTTTGGTTCTGGAAGCGGGACACGAGTGATAAGGCCAAGTTATTCAGGTAGATACCACGGTCATCATGTCCCTCGAGACACAGAGACACGGCGTCGCGACGGAGTTGTATGCACGCGTCAAGATCATCTATTCCGTTGTGCTCGTCAAAGCGTGAAAGTTCACCAAGTGCTCTTGGACGGTGTTGATGATTCAGCGGACAGAGCTCAAGGATAACTTTTCGAAGGTGAATGCCTTCATCGGATGCGTCTGTTGGAAGTTTGTTGCATTCGCTGATCGCATAACCGACACCATTTGCCCATGCTGCGATGCTACGAAGGAAGGTGCCCTCTAAACAGAGAGGAAGTATCTCATGATAGAGTTGGGCGGCTTCGCGGATGTCGGCAGCAGTACGTTTCTTGTTGTGGCGCCAAATCAGTGCTCTGGTGAGATTATATAGAGATAAGGGATGGTCAGAATAGTGCTGCGGACGCAATGCAAGGGCATCACGGAAGAGGGAAATGGTGTTATCAATGTCTTGAAGATCATTTAGGAAGTAACCTATATGGCGCGCATGCGCAAGGTTGGTGAGGGCTGTTGCGTGGTCAGGGTGGCTGACCGGACACTGATCCAGAACCAACTGAAAATGCTCCACAGCAGCATTCAGGTGAGGGACCCTCTTGTGTGTCACCTTCCTGTGTGTCACGTATTTGGCAAATCGTGCGTGGCCCGCATCTGTGTCTTGAGCAATCTTGCTGTCCACAAGGGACTACAGTTGGCGTTCTGTCAATAAAAGCTAATAGGTCAGAGACTAGCGTCACTCACATCATACAGTGTGCCGTTTTGAATGTCGCAAGTGTGGACAACGGCAGCCTTCAGCGTGAGAGAAGGGTAGACACCGTGCACAAGTGGGAAGAATATATCTATGAGACGCCCGTATAGTGCATGAATGAAGTGCAAGTCACTAACCGAATGGCTCGTCTTTATGATTGAGTAGCTCATTCCACGACATTTGAAGTTTCCTAATGACTTCTCCACTGCCTAGCATTCGGTCGGCCTCATAAGACGCCCTAATTTCCACTGATAACGCGGATGTCGCATATGATGACCTAGGAACCAAAGATCAGTTCACGGGTCACGTCAAAAAGGCTCTATGGACTATACAGGGTCACAGTATCGCCCCACGCTACCGATTCTCCGGATGATAGATCCAATCACCAGCGTCTCTGGGAGTCGACATTGATGGATATGTAGATGCCTGCGGGCATGCGCTGAGAAGGAATTCGAATATCATTTCCACTGACAACTGTAGATAGAGCACGGGGACCATGAAACGGATACGAAGGCATTATGGAGTGACTCGCCTTCAAGTCTAACATAACGTTCTCTTAAGCTTCTACGAGTGATGATTAGACGACACAAATGACGAACGACACGCAGCATCGGAAGTTTGAGAATGCTGAGGGGTGGGTTGAATGAGTTGGACTGCGGATGGAGTTCGGCTGAGAGTAAGAGAGAAGAGTTTATTTCCATAGGCTGTTCGGCACGGTAGATGCTGGTATGATTGCACCAATCGAGATCAGCAACCAGCTAGGTCGGTGGAAGGATCTGTGCTAAAGTAGACAATACGATGATCAGTCTGCAGCCCACCAAGGTTGTGAACTTGTGAATCTCAGAGTGTTTTTTGCTGCTCCTGGACTACTCAGATAGCACACAAAGGCAGAATGTAGAATAAATTGTATTTCACAAATTAATGGCAAATAGAAACAATATTCAAACCAGTGAAGACGGTGGTCCCGATCCTCCTCGTTAGATTGAGCTGAGAGTGCCATGAAGGAGTAGAGTGGCGGTTTGCGAGAATATGACAAGAGAAGCTTTGCAGCAGCGGATGATCGATGACTATGAGTGACGAGATCGTGACTGAAACTTAGAACAAAAGTCAGAACTCGGAGAGAGAGAACTTCTATATTTATATACCGCAACAAACAAAGTAAACTGTTAAGACGCGGTGCCCTGTTAGCTAGGGCTGTACTGGGGAATATTGTAACAGGGTAAGGGGTGTAAGTATAGTACGAATAGCCAAGCGGTCCGCGTTTGAGAAGTTTCAGTGCGCGTATAAGTTCGTCCGGTGTCCACTGGGCTGAGTAAAATAGAATTCGGAGTATGTAGACTGGATGTGTTTTGATCACGTGACAGTCCTAATCAATCACGCGCCTATCGCGCTGTGATTCATTTTCAACTATCACCATCCTCTGCGGTCTCCCGTATACAAGTATTGTTCTGAGATGGAGGATATCCGGACAATCAACGGAAATTATACAGAGTCTGCTCGTCACAAACATCCCTACTTCTGGGATTCGCACGAGCTCAGACAATCAGATTTGGACAACTTTCGTCCTGCAATCAACTTGACCACGATAATTACTCTTTTGAAACCTCCAAAAGAAGAGATTGCCGACGAAGGAGATTATGATGTACATGATGAAGCACTTGAAGTCGAACAACACGTGGGGGGAAAGCGACGACACTCTGCTGCTGCATTGCCTGTGACGAGCAAAAGACGGAGGGTTGCCGAGGGTGACGATGAGTTGGATGCTGACCATCAGTCAGAACTGTCCTTGGACGGATGCAAAGGTGACTGGCAAGACCCAGCCTACAAGCAGGTGTACCCTTGCATATGGGAAGAACGTCATTACGAGGAACCGAAAATTGATCCCGACAGCCAGTTTCTACCAGTCTTCAAATACTCTTTCGACATTCGTTACACGAAATCAGCCCAAGGTAATGACGACAACTCTTACGTGCCCGACCAAGAAGCGAAGAAACTTGGATGGTTTAAGGAGGAACATGATCTCCAATCTCGATTTAGCGCGCTATGCCCTGACCGTTCTCAACCTCAATCATTTGACCTTGGCAGGTTCTGGGTTCAGAGCTACAAAACGCGCTTACTGGCTCTTTTGGGCGTACCGGACCGCTCCGTGAATCAATATCCTGAGGAAATCAAGAAGAGAAATGAGCAGTGGTTCTTCCTCCTTCCTCGAGTTGTATGGCCAGATGCGCCTGAAGAGGAAGAGGGTGGCTCGCAACAGCATGATGATCTTCTCAAGGCACTCTTCACCTTTCAGTCGTTAGGTCGTGCGAAAATCGAGACAAGCGTCCAGGTGATCACTCTTCCTGAGGGTGGCTACAACCCTACAGAGGAGTTACCTTTTCGGCTATGCGTCCAGTTCAACGTGTCCATCATTGTGCCTAGATTGTATGAACCATTTGACACCAAGATATCTCAAAAGCGCATTTCCGAACTCGAAGGATTACAGAGACGCTTGATTGCTCTTTTTACCCTAACATCGGTAGACCAGCCGCTATTCGACAGTGAACATGACACGAGAGGTGACGCAAACATCCCATTCTTCTACGGTATTCTTCGTCCGGCACCTGCTCTTTTGCAAGGCGTGACATACGAGTCCCTCCAGCCTGAGGGCTTGCTGCCAGTGCTCTTACCCTTCCAACGGCGTAGTGTCCAGTGGATGCTCCTACGTGAAGGGAAAACAATGAATCAGGAAGGCGATATTGTGCCCTATACTTCTCCCCAATCCCGAGACCTTATGCCTCTATTTTGGGACAAGATCTCTCTTGGTGGCCGAGAGCACTTCTTCAATACACTCGTCGGCGTCGTAAACCCTTCTCCTGTGGAAGACAACACTGCACTTGGGGGAATACTTGCAGAAGAGCCAGGTACCTCGTAATACCATTGATCTTTCTCGCATTATATTAATGACGTGCAGGGCTCGGGAAGACAATTGAATGTATTTCTCTCATTCTACTGAATCCCGCACCCGATCGCAATCCTTCCAACACACGGTGGGATGCCGAAGCTAAGCTTGAAGTGAAGGAGATCAAGGTAGTGCGCCTACGTTCCATTTGGAAGACCAGTTGATATAGACGTGCGACAGACCACTCTCATTGTCACTCCCCCTACACTTGCACTCCAATGGGCAGACGAGCTTGCTGTTCATGCCCCAGGGCTCAAGGTTCTCATCTACGATGGTCGGTCCAAAGTTGGTGTGCCCATCACCCAGGATGATGCCGAAAACGAACGTGAACGACGGTGCACTGAAGCTAGAAAAAACGGATTCAAAGTTCGAAAGACCAAGAAAGGGAAGGCGAAGGCAATTTACAACGAGGACGCCGTAAGCATCGATGTAGATGAAAGACCATCCGCAGCCGAGGATGACGACATACTTGATTGGTGCTCCTATGTGAACACATTTGATGTCTGCATCACGACATATAACGTGCTCCGTCAAGACTTGACTGTTGCCCGTGCACCACCCAAACGTCCTCGTCGTGCACAGGTGGAGTACTCAAACCTTGACCGTCCTAGAAGCCCCCTTGTCATGTGTGAGTGGTATAGAGTGATTATGGATGAAGTACAAATGATGGGGACTGGCAAATCCGAGTAAGATCTCTTGTTCTACTGATGACTGAATTACTGACGGTGGCCTTCAGAGAGATGGTGTCTTTGGTTCCTCGACTATCTTCGTTTGCGGTGTCTGGAACACCAGCCCGTACTCAAGTTTCTGACCTTATTCGTGTTTTAAGGTTAGATAACCTGACGTCTTCTGATAGTGCACTGATACTACTGTGACAGGTTCTTACGTGTCGACGATGTCGTCGGTCCGACCCGCATATGGAATCGTTTGATGAAGCACGCATTCAAGAAACAATTCGCTGATCTCTTTCAACGATATGCTATCCGGTAAGTGATTTGACGAAGGAGCCTTGCGTGTCCTTACTTAACGCACACTAGAACACTCAAATCCGCAGTCAATGACGAATTAACCATTCCGCAGCAGCAGAGATATCTTGTTAGTATTGAGCTGGGACGAGTTGAACGCCACGTAAGTCATGATACGTTCACTGAGAGAGACAAGATATGACAGTATCAAAGGTTTACGATCACCATCTCGAGGCAGCATTGATTGAACTTGGTTTGGACGTGCGCGGAGTTGCTGTTTCTGAAGGGTGGCAAATTGATGCTACTTTGCTGCGGAATGTGTTGAGGAAGCTTCGTGGTATCTGTACTCATCCTCAAGTCGGACAGTTGCAGCGGCCAGGTGATAAGCTAGTTAAACCTGGTGCTCTCAAGAGCATCGGCGACGTTCTTGAGGCATGTGTTTTATTTTTTCCCTTCATATTCTGTTGGACTCATGGATGTCAGGCTATGAGAGACCAGAACTGGCGTAATTTCATGGATGATCGCAAGGCGAAGGCAAGCGTCGTCGTTCCCTGTTATCCACGTTTGCAAGAACTTATTCATCCCTCCAGGTTCAAACCCTTGTTCGCTTTGCCCAGCTCCAGCAACACAACGAGCAGAACCTTGATCGATACAAACGTGCTTTGGATTCCCTCATAATGGCAGAGCAAGAAGCAAACGAAATCATCGACGACATTAAGACCACCATAGCGGAACACCAAGTCAAAGGAGAAGCACTGAAAAATGAAGCGCGAGCTCTCCGAGAATTTCGCCAGCAGGACCTTCCGGACCTTTCAAAGACCGACAAGGGCAAAGGAAGACGAGCAATGTCACCTCTCGCCGATGGAGATGAGGACATCGATGCCATCGAAGACGTTGAAGACCGAGGTCTTCCAAAGACCCCCGCGGGCGAAGAGCACAGTATCAAGCGCCGGGCCCTGCAGCAGCGGCTACGAGAGTGTCTGATAGTTTTGCACCGTGTTAAATTTTTGCAGGGAGATGTGTATCATGTTCTAGGTGCATCGCAGTCGGATAAGGAAGATGCCTCGTATGCTGCAGCCGAGACGCTGCGAAAAAATCTTCTGAAATGTGCGCATTCTCAACAGCTTTCCTTACGCTCCCCTGACAAAGTACGTAGCAACGGAGGAGAGTGCCAACAAAGTGATGAACCTCCTGCGTGTCGACGCTACTGGACGAGGCGTTACCGAAGAGTCTTTACAAATCCCACTTCCTCTTCTTGATGGGGGCGGGATCAAATCCACGCATCTTGTGAGCCCTCTTCCCAGGGGTATTCCGCTTTTTGCCGATATTGACCCTGGTCTGGGCAGTTTGACGAAGCCAATGACATCATAGAGCTCGTATTGAACGAACAGACCGCTCTTCTGTGGGAGTGGCGCACTCGCATCTATGCTTTGTTGACTCAGAAGTTGGCAGCAAATAATGACCAGGCCGATGGGGAGGAGTACTCTCGTACATTGGAAACCCAGGGCGAGGCCGAGATATATATGCAGGCATATGCTGCGCTGCTTGCGGATCGTAGAGAGGCGATTTCTTCCGAACGCACGCTCCTTGCTGCGCATGATGCACGAGAACACAAAGTCCGACGAACGAAAGCAGCCGCAAGAGCAGCTACTCAGGCAATGTCGGATGATTTCGAGATTCCTGAGGATGTCGAAGTTCAACCTCAACATGAAGTCCTGCACAGAGACCTCACGGGACAGCGTAAAGACCTTCATGACCAGTTTTCTGGTAGAGCACTCCGATCTATCATGGTCGATCTGAGTGCAGTAGCGGCTCGCATCGCATCTGAAAAAGACCCTGAGAAGGTCATCGCCAAGGATGGTGCAAATTCATTGCGAACCTTGATCGCGCAACAAGGTTTGTCACCCTAATGCTGTAGCCATTTCATACTCACCGTGAATGTAGTGGCGCTCATGGATAAGCTTGATGCTGACTTGAGTCAACTGCGAAAGATCTTCAACGAACGTATCCTGTAAGTCCACGATCGACGCCATTCATGCTAACACTAGTTAAATACACACCCACAGCTATTTCCGTCAATTGCAGGAAATTTCTGATACTGTCACAGAAGCCCTATGGGAGGGCACCGTTGTATTGGCTATGGAAGAATGCACAGTCGAGCGAATGGAATTGGAGGGAAAAATCAACACATCCCGCGCGCGTCAGCGGTACTTGGACCATCTAGCAAAAAACAAAGAAGAGGGAATCACTGATGAGGATGACGAGGCTTGCATACTTTGTAGATGCGACTTTAAGCGAGGATTTATTACCCAATGGTAAGTCGACTGTTTTTCTGACTTTCAGGAATGCGGACCGATGCCCTACTTGTGCAGCGCGCATGTTTTCTGTGAGGTAAGTTCGGTCATCTGTTTCGTCATGAAAATTTCCTGACATAAAATTAGGGATGTATGAAGGCTTGGGTCACTCGCAGAGAGGGAAGAGCTTGCCCGGTTTGCCGGTCCGTCCCTTGTCTGCCAAC
>QLOO01008740.1:0-12283 GCA_003313855.1 Suillus sp. MG131
TTCTGAGGATCGCCACTAACAGATGGTTTAGGCTTCTGCACGCCAAGTAAAAATTCTTCCACGCCAGTAGTGGTGTTGATATTGACGGCGCCGGGAATATGCCCACCATTGTACTCGTAGTCGAAGCGGCAGTCGATAACGTGGAAACTCGCGATACGGGAATTATAGACGCCATCAAGAAGATCATCCAACTAAAAAGAAACGAAATGTTTAGTGTTGTCACCAAGATCACAGATAAAGACAATCACAGTTTTCGGTACAACCCTCATCAAGCCATCCTCGCGCACGCGGTGACATGGCAAGATCTTTCCCGATGTTTCGTTATCCCCAAATCCTGGCAATCCTGCAGCCATGAATTTCGCAGAGGGACTCTCGATCATATCGCGCTGAACCATAGCAGTCGCACCAGTCAGAGGTCTGAAATCCTCCGTTCCGTCGCGTCTACGGATGGCCTTGACCTGCTGTCGCTTGGCATATGCCTGGGCGGGAGAGGACATGTCAGGGTCGTCAAAAGAAGAACCCTCATCAGACAAGTGTTCGAGGACAGTGGATGGCACCATAGAAAAGGCGCGTCGTGAAGGAGGCAATTCGAGTGCTGACCGCTTCTCTGGCGGAGCGTCTGCGTCAAGCGCGGGGTATGCGGACTGCGGTGAAGGAACACCAGGTTGTACCAGAGCTGAGAAGACAATGCGCCGGGCTCGTTTGCTAGCGTTAGGGGGCACGCCAAGGCCCTGGAGTGCAGGTTTGGCGAAGGTAGCCATACGATCTAACTTGTGCTGCGAAGGCGACGAAGGAGCAGGTGATGACGAAGCTTCGTGGTCGACCCGCGAAATAGTCTCCGGAGATAACGAACGACGCTTTTTTGGCTGTGGCCCTCCAGGGGTGTCTAAGCAAGATTGGGTCATAGCCCCATAAAACAGATTGTTAAACTCAGTCACAGCGGGTGCTGCAGAAAGAGGCAGAGAAGGCAACAGGTCCTGCGTAGAAACCTCGGGAGCAGGATCTACATCCATGGCGTCATCTGATGCTAAAGAAATAGATACATCCGGCGGCTATCCATGCAGTCATGTAAGCAAGAAGCCTGCTGGTCTAAACTAAAAGGATCACTCACCGGAGCAAACATGTTTCCGTCCATTGTCTGAGAGGTTCTTAAAGGCTTAGAGGCGGCCATCCACTCCATGGGAAGCGCGCTGCGCTGGGTTCGTTTAGAGTTCGCTTGTGAGCCAGTTTTTGTGCTGACAGAGTCGTTGGATAAAATGCCGTTGCTCATGTCCTGACCAAAAATGCGAGCGGCACTGGTAGATGCACGGGGGCGCGTGGTAGGCCTGCTTGTCTTCTCATTTTCCTTCTGAAGGGGGCGGCACGCAGGCGAAATGTCCATTGGGATATCGTGATCTTGCGCGAGTGTCATTGTGTCACGTGGAGGAGAGTTGAGAGACATGGTAGAAGCAAATGACAGCTCAAGGTCAGAGGACAAAAAATCATCGATATCATCACGTTTAGGATGGAGCATCTGACTGCGCTTGCGAGAAGGAGCAAGTGGCGCGTGTAGGTATTGCGTTGAAGCCGAAGCCGCAGCCGAAGATAGGGTGGAGAAGAAAGTCATATCGCGAGAAACCGTGGTGGAAGATTGGAATTGGGCTCTTTTTGGAAGCTTGTTCGAATGATAATCTGTGAGTCGTTTCAAAAACGAATCAGACATGGTTCGTGAGAGGGTATTGTGAAACAAGTCAAATAATCGAGCCAATTGCCAAATGGTGATCGTACGAAGTTGGAGAGATCATACAAAAGGGCAAGCACAAGATGTTACAAGAGACAGAGAGCCATCCAAGAGAGGATGTAGTCAATAGACAACGTCCACAGTCCACAGATATTGATTGTGAGAACAAGAACATACCGAACGAAGATGTGGCCCAAATAAACGGATCGTGGCCGGTGGATTTACCGAAAGTAGCGGCTGTCAACGACAAGGTCAGCAATCTGATGTGGCTTAGAGTACGAAAAGAGTTGAACAAAGAGAAACAGCAATAGAAAAATGAGCAACATCTACTCGGACATATAACCTGAACCACTGGGAGTTTTGCGTAAATGAATTTCCTCATGGTTTGTTTATGCCGGCGCGTTGGTCATCCAAAGATGAAGCATAGCTCACCTTGAACGTAAGGATAGTGTTAACGGAGGAGGCCGCGCCTAGGTAGTGCGTACAGAATAAGCCTAGTGAGTTATTGTTGCTAAATGACTCCACCAACTTGGTAGCCAGCTCTGAGTATTGCTCACAGTGCAGCGGACTTGAACAGAACAGAAAACGTAAGCAAACTTTGATGTGGACAACTGTAGGTCCAACAAATTTGGATCCTGTCCTAAAACGGTCAGCGACGCGCTCAATTAAGCGGTATAGCTACTAGGCAAGAAGCAAGAATATCGCGTGCTGGGGGTATGAGGTGTCCTGCCTCCGTGGCTGATTCGGTCCTACGCACTATTTTGCCCTAGTGGTATGTGCTGATGAGGGACTGGGCAAAAGATTGTTTGCCCTCTCTTTGGCGTATGTTGATATTCGTCACGTGCATTTTGTCTTTGATCAGGCTCTAGCACTACTCCCTGATACTATAACGCATAGTCATAAACGTTCACATCCCCAGTCACCAATATTCAAGGACTACAGTGCTTTCCGTTTCACTAATAGAGACGGTAGCTGTATTCTGTGATTATACTTGGTCCCAGCTGCACATAATCGTAATGGCATCAGCGACAATCAGAAATACTAACCCTCAAGGGGATGAACACGTTCAACTTGCATGTGGTGATTCGGTACTAGTATCCAGTTCAGGATACGCCCACTCTACGATGTCGACGATGACCTTGAAGCAAACTTGACTCGGACAGATTATCAGAATCCAAGGTTTTGCAGTGACGTTGTAACTTGTAACCAAGAGCAGCCCATCGACCAAATATCTCTTGCATCCTCGCTTCGACTCGTGTCATTAAACATTAATATTTACGTCCAGACACTGTTCGCGACGGGCAGCCCTCGCACATTCTGTTTCTCACCATTTTCCTTGACAGCCTCCGCGTATAACCTCCTTGTCTTATGATCCATCGATCAGGAAAGAAGTTTGAACTCAGTAAGCATTCAAATGTTCTCCCCGTACCAAAATTGTGCTGTTCGACCGATTGGTGTTATCTGAAACAAGAATGTCGGAATGGTATGTTTGTAGGAGCAGTTGCTGATCTCTTTCAACAGTAATCTATGAATTCGAAGCGACATTCCGCAAGCTAGTCAAGTGTGGTCGATATGAAAGTCGGCCCACGCACGACCTTGTCAGGTCACACCCATAGCTCCCAGTCCTCCCTCTCATCTCGGTACATGCATAAACACGATCCAATATGTCATAGATCAAAGAAGGGTTCATAATACGTTCACGTCCATCCTAGTTATTCAATATTCAAGACTCAAGCAGCGCTTTCCGTTTCATCAGAGATGGTCTTGGATTCTCAACATTCACTTGGTCCCAGCTGCACATAAATGTATCAGCGTCCTACAGCAAAGAAAATTGAAGAGACGCACGGTGTAAACACAAATTGCATCCTTGCATTTGCTTCCCAAGCAGGGTTTAATTCAGGATACACGCGCTCCACAACGTCCATGATGGCATGGAAGACAATCTTTAATTTTGGAAGTTAGCAAGCGTGGAGGCTGAAATTCAGATTTCCACATACGTTGTAACCATCACTGTTTAGATGTAGCCCATCGTTCAGGTATTTTTCGCATGCCTCTTCGCTTCGACCAGCAGCATCAAATATCTTTGTCCAGACATCTGCGACGGGCACATTCTCTTTCTCACCTACTTCCTTGACAGCCTCTGCGTATGACCTCGTAGTCTCAAATACACGTGGAGTGCCAACCCATTGCTTCGTATTCACTGGTGGCGGGGTGATCAAGATGATACGGGTCTCAGGGGAATAGTATGCTGAAGTCGGCGATTTCACCATGTGAATGATATGGCTTAAATTCGTTTTGTATCTGTCTATCGGGACGTGCTGTGGGCTGGGAGCACTTGCAGCGTCGTTGGCGCCGTACCAAATCGTAAGTAACTTGACCTGTGGAACGTGATGTTGCTCATGCTGTTTAGCAAAGATCTACGAATACATTCAGCATGATTTATGAAATGGCGACATTATATTTCACCTGCTCGCAAATTGGAATTGCCCAGTCTGTTTGATAACCCCCGAGGCCACGGTTGATAATATCGAGCTTTCGACAGTATATTTCTATATATCACAGCCTCAGATTCTAGTTCGTACCGGACATTTGTGATTTACATACCTGCAAGTAACTGCGCGAAACCTCCTTCTTCCCATCCACGTTGAGTGAGGGAATCACCGACGAGCATGACAACGTCTTGTACATTGGCGGCCATATCTATCTAGATCTATCCTGGCCCTTCGACCGATCAGTATTCGATAGATGTTCGACATCTACCAGCTGTGTTGCTCACCCAATCGTTCTATCCGGCGACTTGAAATGAAGGGGTATCAGGTTGTAGAAACAGATCATGATCTTATGAACACCCTTGACTTATCATGCTACGGCCCGGGCATCCCGCGTTGGGAGTCATGTGGTCGGAGTTATGTTACTTGTCCAAGTTCAATTCTCAAATCACCCTAGTCAAAACTGTAGTCATGACCCAACCTATATTGCTTCGGGTCTCAAATTTCAAAGCCTACGTGTGGGATGTTGACGGTAGGTCATGATCGCAATCTGATATTGACGCCTCTAATCTTGCACGAGCAGATATCAACATCCTACGATCACATCATCACACATGTGGCATCCTCACGGGGACTCTTCCACACCTGTCGTCGCAGAATATATTCTTGGGATTACCTCTTCAGCTGATGCCAGAGGAGGCTGTTCTCCTCGTTGAAAATGGTTGGTCGTCTTTAAATTTATGCGCCCGATTCATTAGCGGCGATCATGTGTTTAGGAATTGCTGTGTTAGTGGACGACCCCAGTGCCCATCACGCTCCATTTCCATCAGTCCTAAAACTATGGGCAGAAGCGCGCCTCAAAGACGTAAAGCATAAAATAGCTCTAACGGAAGAGAAGGGGTCCATCGAAGCTTCTAACCCTGACCGCGCCATGTCCGAAAATGCCAAGCGCAAGCGCAAAGAACGAGAGGAGCGTCGCGTGCAAGCGAAGTCTAATGGCGCCCCCTGCGTTCCTGTAGAAGATAGCCCGTCTCCTACATCTGAAAATCCCTCACAGGCTGCCGTAGGAGAACCCCCAGACAGCGCTATCGTAATGCCCTCTGGATCTTACACCATCAACATTCCTGCGTCCTCATCCAAGTTGGAATGGTATACACCGGAACCCCATGTTCCCTTAACTATCGCACGCGAAACTGGCATGTGGCTCTACCCCTCGACTCTACAAGAGCGCGCACGCTGCGGTGTCTTTCGCGACTTGTGGGAGAAAGGATACTACATGGGAGGAGGGATTAAATTTGGTGGCGAGTACTTAGTATACCCTGGTATGTTCTCCTTTCTATTTGTAGATCTTCCCCATACACGCCTGTCCTCGAAAACGTGTTTATTTTCGTGGATCGGCAGTATATCTAAAATGTATGCTGACCTGCGCTATCCGTTTTATCAGGTGACCCCCTCCGTTATCATTCACACTTTGTCGCATCGGTCATCGAGGCTCCAGATACCTCCCTTCGCCCAATGGAAATTGTCGCACATGGCCGTCTTGGCACCGGGACAAAGAAGGCGCATTTGTTGTGTGAATGGAATGATGAAACACAAGTTGTATCATATTTATCTGTCGAATGGGCAGGATTTGGATGAAACATGAATAGCATATAGAAGCGACTGCGCCTCATCTCGAAACTTGAGAACCACGTTGCTTTCACCCCAGCTATTGCCTACTAATTTCATCATTATTATCAAGGGGGTATAGATTCTATAGAACCATGAAAGTTGCACGATGTTAGGTAATGTCATATGAGTTGAAGTTGCCTGTAAGGTCATGACCATGACACCATAAAAATCTGTCAGTCCTTCTTTCGCTTCCCAGTAATAGGCGCCTTTCCATTACTCGGTAGTCTGTCCCCAAGCCTCCTTGCCTGGACAGCGGGGGAAGGCCCTTTCGATGTACGACCGATGTTCTTTAGTTCAATACCTGTCCCTTCTTCTGCCCGTTCGGTAATGTCGCTTGTCGTTCTCCGGTGTCGAACACCAGCGCTGCCACCGACACTTAGCACTCTGACAATGAGATCATTCAACCAAATGACGATTGTAAAGACCGGCATCCTAATTGGAACGAGTGGCGAGGGAAACCGCACGGTGCTCGTAGGCTCCATGGAGGGTGCAGGATTGTAAGGATCATGTGGAACGGGCCGTGCATGCATGGCCATGATGATGAACTGGACATCAGTAAAAATCAGCAGCAGACTATAGGAAGAAAGGAATCCATATTATGACATACGGCGGGGAATATGAGTGCGAAAAATGCAGCATTCGCCAGTCCACTTCCGCACGTACAGATCACAGCGGATGGAAATCCAAATGCGAAGTAGTATGCCCATCGTTCTTCTAGATGACGCACTCTTTGGGCCAAGGATGAATTACGCGCCACCCAGACGAACCTGAGGTACCCGTATTCAGTGAGAGCGGTCATCTCTGGGTCACGGCAGCTTACTCAAAGCAATAATATCTGAAGGAAGGTTAGTGTCTCTTATCAACCAGCAGCTGATGCACTGACGCATTAACCCAGCACATAAATGCAAAGCTGATCCACGATCCGGCAAATGGTATTGACCCCAATGCCAAAGATACGATGATAGAAGTAAGAATCATGACAGCACGGTATGCAGACGTCGCGAGCATGGTCAGCATACCGTGATAAGTAACTGGTTGCTGATGTGCAGCACGGTTCCCGTGCTGGAGAACAAAGGACCGTTTCGCGATAAGATTGCACCAGGAACTCTGAAAGGATTGTGGTTCATTTCTGGTAAGTGCTTGAGACCAAGTTATGGACTTACATTAAGATAGTAAGATACTCCGATGACCGGGAACAGCCAAAGGACACGATAGAACCATCCGACATTGCGATGAAGCCAGCTTGGGTGGTTGTGCACGAGGGGTTGTAGAAGCAAGTCGAACGCGTAGATGGATGTTAAGGATAACGAGTTGAGTAGTAACGACTTGAGAATATTAGAGCGAATTTCACGGTCGCTGTAAGGTTTAGGAGTTATGTGTAGAATGGCAAAATACAGAGATAGTAAGTGGAAGATACCTTGTAGCAGTCTTCACAACGACGTCCCACCGAAAGGCTTCAAGGACACCCCTGGATGCCCATGTCAATTGCAGCTTGATCGTTTCTTGTAAAGATAGGAATGTAGGATAAGCCGAGCGGGATAACTGATGCTGATGCGAGTAAGAATATGGCGATTGTATGCTACTTGGCTGTCTGGACATGTCAGTCGCACTGGGACTGCTTGCTGCAGTTGCAGGCGTGAAACAACCAATAAGGTAACAATCGGAGTCTTTACTGGCCGCATATGTGCGGTGCACAATTTGTACTCTGGTGCACTTTCACCGGATCAAATGCGAATGCTCTCTTCCATGTCGCACCCTTAGACTCATCTGTACCACAACCCTATTTTTCGAATCTTAGTTTGTTGTGAAACGCTCGGAATAAGTTTGAATCAAGATATAATCATGATAACAGGCTCCAGTATACACGAACATTGATGATTTGAGACTCGAGAGGTGGGCAAGTAGTAGAACCCAATAAATTACAATACAAATCAAATACGAGAAATAAGAAAGGTGCAATCAGAGGCGTGAGGAAAAGTGCATGAAATAGGCAGAGTAACCATAGACCGGGTTCTACACCTTATTATACCGTGAGATCAAGAGAACGAGTATATCACCAATGGCGGTTGGGGAGTCACTATTTCTTGGCGACCTATGTGAACATGTCAAGCCACGACAATCACAGCGTATTCAATTTATTTGCATACCTTCTTCTTGCTCGTTGTCGAGGCCGTTGCTTTCGCTGCGGGTTTCTTTGCGGTGCTCTTCTTGGTGGCTGCAGCCTTTGCTTTAGTGGGCGCGCTCGTTCCAGTGACAGCCTAGAAACGTCGAAAATGAGCGGCTCGCGAAATGCATAAAATGCCAGTGATCCAACCTTCTTTGCGGTACTACGCTTGGATGCTGATGTAGTCTTCTTTACAGAGACAGGTTTCTTGCCCGCCATCACCTTTTTTGCGGGGGCTGCTTTTGCTTTGGTTGAAGCTGTAGATTTCATTGCTGAAGACTTGACGGCAGGTTTCTTAGTGGCGGTGGCCTTGACAGTTGGCGCGGCCTTCGCTTTCACAGCTGGCTTCTTGGCAGTACTGGACTTTGCAGTTGTAGCCTTCGTCACGGCAGTCTTGGCGGGACGTGCTTTGGTGGCTGCCTTAGTAGCCGCCTTGGGTGCAGCCTTCGCGGGCTTGTTCTACTCTTACTACGTCAATCACCACATCACGTGCTCAATTCAGTGGGTGCACGGACCTCCTTGGAGGCTGAGGTGTCAGTGGCCCTTGGGGTCTTTGGGGGCAATTTCACCCGCCCAGAAGGTCCTACGCAGCAGTCATCAGTACGGGACTGAGATAGACCTACGCAATAATCCCCCTACCCTTTGGGAGGACAAAAGTCCCCTTGTCGGCGCCAGTGGCGAGGGCCTTGCTCAAATGACTCAGTTGAGCGTTGTCCATGGTGAGGCTGTATTTTTCCTCAACGAATCTACGAGATTATAAACATCCCAAGGTCAAGTAGGAATATCCAAACTCACTTCTTAATTTGGGGACGGGAGACGCCAGTACGAGCGTCGTCAGGATTAGCAGTAATACACTCCTATTTAGCAATATATCATGTTAGAAAAGTTATTCTGTGCCTTCCAGCATCCTGCACGATGTGAAAATACATAACACAAGGTCCCTGAAGTCATTGGGAGACGAAAAACTAATGTCACCCGCAGTTGCGTATCCTCCCCCTGGGGCCTGCCTTTTATAGTACCCCTGGGTGCGGATGCCTCACCCTTTCTGTGATGCTCAACATCGGACGAAGGAAAGGTATATAGGAGGTAGTTAAGAGCGCCAGAATATTGACTGACTGACCTTGATCATATCTACCCAAGATGGGTGGGTGGGAGAGGCTCTGCTCTTCTTAGCAGCCGATTTCGTTGCAGTGGATTTCTTTGCAGACATATTACGAGCGATTGCAGAAGTGCTGTAAGCGTTTTTCTTGCTGTCTGTGCTAATTGCGAAGCTCAAAAACGACCAAAGTAACTGGCGGAAACAAACGGATTGAAGATGGTAGTGGTTTGAGAGAGGGATGTGTTGAAACTCCGAGGGCGCGTTGAGCAGTCAACAAACTCAATTCGCGCGAGTCACGTGAGTCAATATTTGAGATAGGTTTATCGACCCTATTTACTCTGCATAGAGGGTCCCGCTATGTCGCTATTTTGTCTGGTGAGCGAAGTTGGGTACGGTAGGGGATGAGTCTTTGAAACAAGCAGAAAATGCAACACATAAGCGTGCAGTACAGATCGATCTTTGAAAATTCCAGTTATGCTCAAGGGACTGCACATATATTCACTACGTACGCGCTGGAGCACGCGCATTCAACTGCTGCTTCCTACAGGACCTCAATTTTTCATTTATTGGTCGGTTGGACGATTTATGGGGCAGGCAAGAAAAAGACATGTTTTCCTCATATGTGCCAGAACGCGACGCGTCCAAAAAAGGAGCGCGTCTTACGCCCTAATTGCTGCTCGGTCCCCTTTTGGAATGTGTGTTATTGATCGACGTCGGAACCTCCCGGCAGGTTGAAAACTACTAGTCGGCGGCTTCCACTTAAGTTCTATCCAACCAATTAATGTCTGTTACGCCAATCCTCAGAGCAGGTGCACGCTCGGCGTACCGTGACTTGCTAAGAGCTTCAGCTTCTACTTTCCATGGTCGGTCGTCATGTATATTTTTCCATGGACTATCTCACCCTGATTCGTAGGCGACGAGCACATACAAAGAGGTTTGTACACACTCAATGACATTAACTCCCAAACTTAGGAATTTGATTCAGCATTCCGACACAAGATGCGGACAGAAACATTATGTTTGGACAGCTTCGCGCAGCATGACGTGAAACTGGTCGAAGAGAAAATTCAACTCGCCCGTGAGCTTGCGACCATGCTACGTAGAAATGTTGTGCAAGCCCGCAGAACACAAACCCTAGACGGAGATGATGCTTGGAGTATGTAATATCTGTGATTGGGTTCATCTGAAGTCGCTAAGTCGTGTTTTTAGGCCTTCAGCTCACGAAGGACACTGAACTTGGCGACAACGAGAGTATTAAGAATCCGCCTTCTATGCCTTCCAGCAGACGAGCGCGAAGATTAGAGAAGGGCGGGCAAAGGTTCATTTTGTCGTCAGACAGTGTGTGGTGGGTCACTAAGCTAACCTATAGTATAGAACCTGCTGCTCAGCATAGCGCCAATATACCGCGCAATTTTTCCGCTCTCAAGAGGGCTCACAAAGGTCGGGAGATTCCGGAGTTGCGTGAGGAGGATATCGAGGAATCATTTGTAAGAGGTAGGTGAAAAATCAAACGCGAGCTGTTTGCAGTTAATTAAGATATTCATTGACCTATGATCAAGGCAGTGGTCCTGGCGGACAGTCTATCAATAAGACCCAGAATAATGTTCAACTTCTTCATAAACCCACTGGTTTTCGTGTAGCATGTCAGGAAACTCGATCACTTCAAACGAATCGCATGCTCGCTAGGCGGTGGCTCCTGCAAAAGGCGTGTGTTTCCGAACATCTTGTCATGCCTATATAGATAGGCTAATCAGTTCAATCATCCATATTGAACACCGGCACCTCCGATTGAACTCATTTAGCTGGACAAACTACACAACCCTGGCCTATCAAAGGGTGAACTGCAACGCGCGAAGCAACAGGAAAGAGAACGTCAACGACGGAAGAAGTCGAAAAAGAAGGCAAGCGCACGGCGAGCGCAAGAGAAGGACTACCTGGAAGTACAGGAAAGTGATGAACCCTAAGGCCAGGGCGCGCCATATATATGATTAAATGACTGCCGCTAGATCTGCCTAAGCACTCGTTGAGACCCCACTGAGTACTAGGAACTGTGATTTTGGTAGCCACATAGAATGTAGTACCAGATTGGTGCTGCCACGGAATACTCCGGTGTGGGGAAGTCGCGTAGGCTTTCGACACAGCCCTCTCAGTATAGTACTATACCTCTCACCATATATCACGCATCTTAACCTACACGTATCACCGTGCAAGGCCATATAGTTGGAACGTCGGCCTTCCGAAGACTTTCTTGTGTCAGGACTCTGAACTCACTAGTGCCGGGACAACTCACTTTCTGTCGATATGTCGTCTTCCGCCCAAGGGCTTTACTCACTAGCCACTCTCATCAAGCGGTGTGCATCATTAATATTTAGGAACTAGTTCTATGGGAGCTAACATCAATGTGCGATTAGGCTCGAAGCAATCACATCGCGTCTCGAAGACGTAGAAGACTCCAGGAGCGCAGGGCATCTCAAACGACAAAGTACCAGCACTGTTACTAGCGCAGCGGTTGCTGAAACTCCATCGGCTTCAGCACCTCCGCCGCCGCCGCCACCACCACCACCACCACCTGCGATTGAGGTGCAAGCAGCAGTGCCACGGGCAGTCACCGCATACGATGAGATTGTTATAGAGGGCAAGCTTAAACCCTTTCTAGAGATCAATAAATCCATCGCGCCTCCCCTACTAAATGAGCAGGTCATATACTTCTGCGATTGTTTTATTGTGTTTCATGTTGAACTTTCGCATCTCTCAGGTTGATCTATTTGCCAAAGTACTTGCTACCCTGCGATCTGTACTTCACCAGGCTGCAGCATGCAGAAAGCCCGACCAGAAGGCGTTAGCCGAAATCCTTTCACCACTTCAAGCAGGCATTGAAGCCGTGACTCGCGCTAAAGAGGCTGCTAGAAAGGAGCGGGAGTGGTTCAATCACTTCACTGTCATCGCAGATGGAACTGCTTTCGTTGGATGGGTCGCTGTGGTATGATCTTAGCGCGTCAAGATACCTGCTGAATGACGACAGCCCGCAGGAACCCAAACCAGGACCATACGTGAATGAGATAAAGGAAAGTACCGCGTACTATGCGAACAGGATACTCAAGGATTTCAAAGAAAAGTGCGACTGGCATCTTATTGGAATG
>QLOO01008741.1:0-13372 GCA_003313855.1 Suillus sp. MG131
TCAAGTTGCGAATCACCAGTTGCGGAACTTCTAGCTCGGCTCCTCATCCTTTTCAACTTGATCAAAAATCCGTTGTCATCCCAGTCGACATGCCAGGTCCTCGCGGAAAGACGAAGCCGAAAAAACCAAAGTCCATCGTTAATGTTCACCCCGTGGCACGTATTCCGTCGGAGGAGTTCGTCGGGTTGGTCGACGATATCGAGGGAGCTGACGGATGGAACACCAGAGTCAAGGTACTGTGCGAGTTTCTCCATTTACCGGGTGAGTAGTATGCAGTGTCTTTGTTGGTTCGTTTCGAGTCCTGACTCTATTTCCCAAAGATCTCTCCAGACGAAGTGGTCTCAAGAAAGTCCATGCCAACTTCAACGAAGTATATCATAATATCGATGATGTCTACGTCGCAAATATCGGAAACGAGAAAATTACTGGAGCAATCATCGGCATCTATACTAAGATGTGCGCCGATGCTATCCTCCGAGACAAGCTCTTTCAGAAAGGTTGACGACATAGTTTTGCCAGTGAACCGTTTGTGCTGACCATATTACAGGTTTGGTGTCTAAGATTACCCCTTTAATCAAGATTCCTTCCACGCGTTATCTTGCTCTCCGCGCACTTACGACCGTGACACATCATGGGGGTGTCGATATTCGCAAAGAAATCTCACTCGAGTCCCCTTCCCTACTCAAGATCATACAAGAAAACCCAGATGATCTCAGGGCTGCCGAGATGGCGATTTCCACCATGGCTCATGCCATCGGTGCTGCAATCAACCAGGAAGATCCGCCGACTTCAAAATACATCAAGGCAGTCAATATCAAAACCTTGATTCCAGTCGTAATGAATTTCATGCGCAAGCCTGGCGTTACTATTCAGCTCTTGCATCATGGCCTAGAGTTGCTCACGCATCCTGTCCTCCACTGTTGGAGTGAGTGCAAGGCTGACGAACCACTTCAGAACTTGCTTGTAGCCTGCCTCCGGAGTGCAGACCTTACCGTGCGTGTCAGCGCGCTGGGTGGCCTGCTTCGTCTCGAAGCCTTGTCTTCGGAGGAGGATCAGAGACATTTCGACCCCCGCAAGCTCATGGCAGCAATCGAACGCCGTTTCCCCGACCATCTCGTTGATATCTTGACAGATTACGGCTCGACGCGCTGTGATACATTTCTTACTATGATTTCGACTGCCGACAACCAAAAGGCGATGATGAAGTGCGCGCAGGACAAAGATCTTTACAGTCTTGGTCTGAAGCTCGCTGAACTCATCACCCGAACCGAGTTCTCTATCGCAGAAGGCGGCTTCCAGACGCAAGATCCCCGTACTGGACAGATAGAAATCAGCAGGGACATAGGTCTACCATTCATCATGTGGTCCGATGCGCTGCCCCATTGCGCTAGAGCCATCCGTGAAAAGGGTCGTCCAGGAGAGGAAGATCTTGCAGATATGATTACCGCAAAGTTTTTCATCATCAGATCTCGTATCCCCGATGCCATCGAAGCTGCAAAGCGTGGTCTTCAACGCAACCCCAAGTTCGCATACTTCTACTATGTGATTACGTTGGGCAAAGACCACTGTGAGGGCTTGCGCTCTGCGAAGAAAGGCTTGAAGTGCCCGAAGATGACGCCGTTCGTACGCTTTGGGCTCTTACACCGTGCTGTTGAGCTTGCAGGGAATCTGGGAGTATGCCGCATCCAGGAATCCAGCCCTGGAGATCGGAAATATGATGAGGGTGTTGCATTCCTTATGAGCGCGATGGAAGACGCAAAGGTTTACGCCACGGAAGCTCCCCCAGATGCAAGACACATGAAGAATGTGCTATACTGGTACATCTGCCTCACTCTTACAATCAAGGGACCAGAAACACCAGCGGACCTTCAAGAGCTTCAGGTATGTTCACTGGCTCTGGCATTCGACGGTCTCTCTACAACCGCGCACAGATCGCACTCAAGAAGTTGGGGTATGCCGACGAATTTAGCACACTCCTGGGCACTATTCCCCCGAAAACGCAGTTGCGTCTGACCCAGCAAAACATTGTCAAGCGCTACCCCACTGCTGTGCAAGAGTGGAAAGATCTGGTTGCACGCTTTGACGAAGTGATGATGGATGAGCGTCCCATCTCATTAGAGAAGGCTGAAGACGATCTTGCTGCGTGGCTCGACGACCTCCATCTTGATCAGGGAGAGGAAGGCGAGCATCACCCACAGAGATGCTCGCATCCACGAATCAGCCCGAACACTGTGGCATTGTACAGATGTTCGTGGTGCGGCAATCCCAGTGCTGCGCTGAGGAAGTGCAGTGGTTGTGAGAAAGCGAGGTAAACCGGTTCGTTCACTCTTGCCATAGGTGGATGATTGACGGTAATCTTCCAGGTATTGCGATGGTGGGTGCCAAAAGTCGCATTGGTCTGAGCACAAGGCCGCATGCAGGACGTGAATGGCCTGAAATATCCCGTCAACTTTTCTTGTTGTCATACTAGTTTCGCGATTTGTCCCTCTTTGAACGGTTTCTCGTGCCCATCGTTCTTAGTGCCCAACCCGTCTTGTCCTCTCTTGATTGCCTTCCTCAGCATCAGCGATACGAGGATAGGTACGATCACTCTTGATGTTCCTGTATTGGTACAGTAAAACATGTATTATCATACACACGATTTGGCTGCAATAGCAACTTGTCCTCATGCAACTCATGCCTCAGGTCCTTCGCCTTTTGTTCGACTTACTTGCTTCATACGCATCTTCTCTCCTGTCCTCGACTCTTTTCAAGAAGTCCATCTTTTCCAGGTAACCACCTCCGCGTCGGTTAGCATCAAGCTCGTCCTTAACATCACTTGACGTGACATGTGTGCGCCAGTCCATTGCAGATTTATCTAGAGTAGTGATCTTCTTGGCCTTCTGAGTCGGTATGTCCGCTAACGACGTGCGAGGCTTGCGAGGACCTGGAGGTTTCCTTGTGGCAGATGTCTGTGCTGTTGGTTGTATGGAAGCTGCCGAACTCGACGCTGACGCGTCCGCATCGGTTATTGAGGACGAGGAGCCTGGGGCTGGTGCAGCAGCAGACAACCGTGACGGATCCCACCGTGGCCACTTCTTCGCCTCTTCCGAGTCCTCAAGGACTTCAACCACTTCTCTTCACATCACTAAATACATTGTAATAAGGGATGAATGGGCGGACATACACTATGTTCTTCCCTGCGAAGAGGTAACGTTTCTCTATCTTCACGAGCTTCTTTGGCGGTTCCTCGACCTTCGGAGGCGGTGGCGTAGCCACAGACGCCTGGAAACTGGCCCATAGGGCATCACGCGCCCTATACAGCAAGATGAGTATATTTGACCCACATGGTCACCCGACACACCTCACTTTTTCTTCCCGGCTAGATCTTCCTCTTTCACTTCATTCGTCACATTAGTCTCATCATTTCCTTCATCATCTCCAGAACTATCCGAGTCTGATATGTCTGGTTAGACAAGACGATTCTCGATGGGATAACCTGTTATCACACCTTGGTGTTCGGGAGGCACATAGTCTGGATCATCGTCTTCGGAGTCAGATGTTGGGTCGCGTGGAGGAGACATTGTGTGGTGTTGTTTTACGTTGTTGAATTTGAAGGAGTTGGTTCAGTGGCACGCATCCATAACTCTTTGTTAACACGGTGGGTTATGTGGCGGCTGCTTGAGAGCATCAATTGACTAATTGATGGTCCCCCTCAGCCCCGCGCGTACACCATACTGCTTTTCTCTTAAAGATAGCCTTGACTGAGTTGACTGAAAGATCTTCGCTCTCCTGGAGTGACTTGATACTCTCACTTACCCACATGCATACATGAAATGATGATTGAACCGCTGACATATATAGCACCTCGATAACAGAGCCAAAACTCGAACACAACGACACAAAAACCATGTGAGCTACGCATGAGACCCGCCTTGCAATCCTCATTTCGATTTCCCTCCTATGATGACGAATTAGAACAAAACAATCAAGATGGGCGGTCGGTTACTCACCTGCGCCATTAGGTTTACCCCCCGCACCTCCTTTGTTATCAGTGGCACCAGACGCAGCTTGTTGGGAGGAAGCCCCGTTCGGTTCAGGCGTAAGCGGTTTTTCATCTTTTGGCGGAGCTTGTGGCTTCTTGCCATCAGCCTTAGTTGTTGAGCCATTAGTTGAAAGTGGCTCCGTAGATACGTGCAAGGTATCAAATGGCTTTTTGCTCGCTGAATCAGAACCATTCAAGCCAGAGGTTGTCTCCCCATTGGCTTTCTGAGCGGTAAAGCCAAAGCCATTGGTCATCCCGCCGAAACCGTTGAATATATCGGACGAGTTTCTAGAGTGTCGACCCGGCGACATCGGTCTCGGCGGAATACCAAACACCTCCCTTATCATATCTTCCATCTGTGCATCCTCAAAATCGTCGAATGTCGGCGAGCGAATGCCGCTCTCCGCAGCTTGCTGCCGAGCACGCTCGCGTGCGTCGGCAAGGCGGAGGACGGTTTCCATTCCAAGCGACATGCCCTCTGTGAGAGACAGAGGCTTTTCACGTTTGCACATCGCGATGTATGCAGGGAGAAGGAGTGTTTTGTTGATCTTATACTCGTGGTATGCCACGATCTTGTCGATCGGCTCGATGTCGAGTTTCTCGAGCTCGCGAATAGCGAGGTCTTTGATGTTGCAGAAGTTCCATCGATGGGCGAGGTTCAGGATACTCAACCATGTCTCAAGGGGAGCATCATAGATTGAATATTGGCTGGAATCACATGTGAGTAGGGACAGAAACTCAGAGGTCGCACATACGGGTTATAGATCACCCAGAGGAAGCGCTCAAAGTCCTCGCTTTTGACATCGTCGAGGGTAAAAGGACTCGGAGCATCAGCCGTGCCGTGCTCCCCGCCATCAGGAGGGGCATCCAGCATCTGGCGCCATATCAACGATTCACGGTAGAAGAAGTAACTGTGTATACGGTAGAGATGGTTCCCGATCTACAACATTCGCCCCAGATCAGGCTGTGGACGGACCAAGGAATGCTCTGGGACTCACCAACACATTCATATCCCCACCACGCAAATAATAATCCTTGTGGTGGATCACACGGCCCACGCGATCCTGCGAGGAGCTCATGATAGAAGATGGAAGATGGGAGAATGGTTGCTCTAGGGAACTACGTATATATGCTCTCATTTGAATTCCAGATCATGACCTATCGTGACATGCGTCTTTCATGATGTGCGTTGTCATCTACGCCCTTTTATTCCATCACCAGCATGCTTTGCATGAGGCATGATGGGCATTCGTGGCTATCCAATGGTAAGTAGTCGTCGACTGTCAGTAAATTTTGAGGTAAATAATCTGCGTTATTGCGAGTCCGCGATGACGGTCCTGCAATTTTTTTGTCGGGTTGGTTTTGCGCTAATCGGTGCCGACCAATATCCACCAGAGCGGGTAACTGACTATTTCGGACCAACATTTCGCCATCCAGTCGCCGCGAGGCTTCTAGATTACCTATATTACAATCACGTTTACTTCACAAGTGGATACGGGCGATCCACTTGCCTCGAGGCAATCAGGGGGTTTAGGTGCGCAGTATTTGCTCCAAGCGCTCAAGAAGCCATCATGTGAGATGCAGTGTCTTACGAGAAGCGCTTGACCTTTAACTATACTAGCTCGCTGGCGAGGTCACTGACCGGGAACCGGGAGGCGATGTAGGGATGTAAGACATCCTCCACGAAGCATAGCATGAATCACATTTATTGTACTCTCTCCCCCAATCCTAAACCACAAATTAAATTTTGCGGGCAGTGCCGGAGACGTAGCTGGTGTGGTTGGAGTGGGCTATGGTCGAGTTGAATTGTTTAACTCATCTGATGGAAATAATCCAGTGCTTTGAATTCGCCACCGGATCTCAATAATTCGTGAGTGTTTCCAAGTATTTCGTACAAGATTTGCATCATGCCCGAGTCCTAAATCATCCCCTAACTCTGAGAACCTTCCGTTTACCTTTTTGGACACCTGGCTGGCCAGGAGCAGCTCCCGCACCCGGCTCCTGCGCACTCATACCAGCTTTAACGGTCTCAATGAGCATTCCCGTGGGTAAAGCTGGCGAGTAAGGAGATACTCGGCTTGCCAAAGCTGGCAGAGGTTGTGGAGGTGTAGGCAAGCGCTGTTGACTTGACTTGGAAAGCTGCACGGCCACACCAGAACCAGCTTTGGACTTCTGCTTGCCTTTCGCAGACGTAGGAGGCTTGATCGCTGGCTGAGCGGTAGAAACTGGGGGCGGGGTCATTACATATGGTGGGCGAGGGATATTATCTTGCTTTATCCGTTGGATCTGGAAGGATATCATCTCCAACAGCTGTTTTTCTGAACAAGTTTGAGTTATTAGAGAAGAGCGTTATCGCAGAATGAATTCGCGCACTCGTTTTGATCGCGGGGTTCATCAGCCGCCCATCTTTCTTCCACTGCACGCGCACACGACCAGGGTTTTCCCAATCTCTAGGATGAGATTTCTGCACCTCGTGCAAGGTACCCAATCCAAGCCTGCTGGTCGCATCTGCGATATCCTTGCTCAAAGGCCACCAAACGCTCTTTTCGCGCGCTATCCGGCGCTCACCCGTCCCATATGGGCGTTTCGCGTCGATATAGATAGGGTAGATACACGTCCATCTAATCAACTCTTAGCAAGCAAAGCACAGTTGCATGAATAACGTACTTCTTATAAGGCGTGATGTCAGTGACGGTATTGGATGGTTGACCTTGCGATTGACCAGACGATGTTGGGGCGTGAAATGGAGATTGTGATTGCGATGCTTGGCCTAGCGCAGACGCATCGTCGGATTCCGACTCGCTGTCCTCTTCGTCGGAATGCCCTATCTCTTCGAGTAGGGGCCCACGCGGCCCAGTATTGAGTGGACGTGATGGGAGCGGGAGGTCAGTGTCATCGTCGAATTCTTCGATTACTGCCGTGCGACGAGACATGTTTAACCTACAGAACCTATCCTAGCAGTGAGTTTGGCACTGTAATTCATGCCTTGGAAGATTGCACTTACGGCGTTGACAAAGTATGAAGCAAGCAAGAGTGGGTTTCTCACGCCTGCTCACATTCATGCTTCCACGATGTTGCATACGACGGCGGCAAGCACAGTCATGAAACTTATTTTGTGGGTAGTCCTTGACATCGATATCATAACCTATCTAACTGGTAAATTGCAGCTTTATGCTCTTATGTGTCGTGGGGGCTCAACACGTTGACCCGAGTCAAAACCGGACTGTCACTTGTCGCCCATTTGGCGCGTGTGAACCATGTCCAGTAGATGCTGTATGTTTTCTGACGTATGAATGTGCTGGACGGAGAACTAACAGAAATCTAGCTTCATGAACCCTTTTGCCATCCATTCGGCAACCGTCAGCTCATGCATTGTTCCAACACGACCGCACCTACGAGACCCCCCGATGAACCACACCCTATATCTCCACCCCCAGGAGCTCTTGGGGAGACCCCTGCATGGCAGCCTTGCGGCCGTGTTCCCGCACAAGAGCGTGCTGATTTTTACGAATTCGTAGCGTGCAACCTGTTTTTCGCTGCTGTTGCCATAGGCGTATCCCTATTTCGCTCTCGAAGAATAGAAGCACATCAAGCCAGACGTCTTGCTGTACGAATCGGACTTGTGAGAGGTGGTGGATAGGGTCTTGGTCGAGACTTCGCCTCAAGGTAGCCTGTTTGGTTTCATGTTCGAGTGAACGGCCATAGCTGAAAGGGAGGTTCGCAGATGCCGTACTCGTTATGAACTCGGACGACAAACATGCTGATTGCTGCAGGCAGCTGAGAAGACAGGGTACAATATAGTCAGATGTGCGGAGTCCTCACGTCCGCGCTTCTTTACCCGTCTTTTTGGCAACATGTTCGCAGCGCGTCTCGGGATCTCATCTGTTGTATTGGTAGTGAACCGATTATGCTGGCGATTGGTGGGCAGTGGCGGTCTTCTCACTTGGCCTTCATACTGAAGCCTGTTGTTCAGGACTTGTGTTTGTCTCGTGCTGTGTAACATTCGGAAACACCGAACGGATAGTTCTTGTGAAGGATGTAGACAGTAAGAACCATTGCACAATGTATATCATATCCCCGACTCTCACGACTAGAAAAATTCACGTCGATACGTAGAATTTGAATTTGCACTGATCGACGGGCTTCGCGAAGTGTAGCTAGAGTACGGTAATCAATATTTAGATGAAATACATACATACGCTGATTACTCAAGCGACTGTTGTGTAATGGATGCTCGACTTACCCTGTAACCGATCATTCGATTCAGAGCGACGACGACCTGCGCGAGCGTCATCTGTGCAACTGTCGTGAAAACCTCCCTAGAAAACTAATTTCCGTCGGTGAAGGCCATTTGCTGAGATTTATCGCCATGATGGTCGTGCTGAACTAGCATGCAGCAAGGCATGATCGAAGAAATCGACTGTCGTATTTGATATTAAGCCTTCAGTTCAGCAACACTAGCAAAAAAAGATAGATTTTCTTCCACAGCAAACGCTTGCTCCTGAAACTTGCGGTTTGTCGGTGATGATCAGATTATAAATAGATCAATGGACTGATCTCGGAGGACGTGCTTCAAGAAGTTTACGCCACGGTTATAAGTTGTCGCGCCTCGGAAACACTTGGTACATGTCGAGTCCGATAGCTAAGGTAGCCTGGCAAAAACCTGAGGCCTGAAGGCCCGTCCCAGAGACTTGACCCCGGTAACCGACATTCGGGTACGCACCTGGTCAGTGATCGCGAGCCACCAGCGCATCCGGTTGATGATTTGTTTAGAGATCTAATTGAAGCGGGTGTGTAGCAAATCTTGTGATCATCCTGATTCTTGGAAACCAAAATTAGCGCCTTCTCCGAGCCATATGGCTGCACATTGTACCCGTGAAGACGAAGCTTTAGTCCTTTGCCGCGCATTGACTAGGCCCATCTGCCACTATCGCCCCCTGGTTCGTGGATAGCCTGTGGCAGTTAAGCTTGAGTTTCCAATCAATGATATTACCAAGTGGACAATGGGTTAAACAATACCTGTTGAGCGTGAGAAACATTTGGTCTCTAAGCGCCCATAGGATGACCACTGCCACTGACCATGCACAAAAGAAGAACAAAAGTGCGTGTAATTTTGGCCTAGTGGAGCCGCATTGATCATGCACGCATGCAAGCTCGGTCCACACGTTGTCTCACAGCTACAAAAGGGCCGTCTGCCTGTCTGCTCGTTCCTTACTTTCCCCGTCTGATTTTCAACTACTTCAAGGCCTGGTCCTGATTGCAATTAGTGCTCTAGCTAGCACCTACTACTCACAACTCTCGCTTCCATTCACTCACTGTCGACGTCCATCTTTTAAAAAACTTTTGATCGCCATGAAATTTTCTCTCGCAATAGCATCTCTGCTGGTGCTGCCGTTTGCAGCTGCCGCCCCAACTTGCTCTATCAAATCATCATCTGCTGCTAGTGCCACTACACCTACATCGACTGGTTCATCTACATCGACTGCTACCCCCCCAGGGTCTACTTCTACCCCTACAAACCCTGGTAATGGCTCTGTCGCAATGGCTTGGTTTGCTAACTGGCACACCGACTACACGGTTGCCAACATTACGTGGAAGGGCTTCAACAGAATGTCTTACTTCGGGTGAGTTCCCAATTACTCGGAATCATCATGCAAAGTTTTCTCACTTTGGTGTACAGAGCTATTACCTCCGCTGATGGTACCGCTGTAATAACTGTCAGTGACGGCACCCCTAGCGGCCCTGATACCTTCGTCGCTGCCGCCAAGCAAAATGTATGATTATTCTTTTTTTTCGTGGCCGATGGTTGGCTTACTAGACAATAGAACGTTTTCCCTGTATTGACTATTGGTGGTTGGGATGGTTCCATATATTTCTCATCGTCCATCTCCACCTCAAGCAACCGTACGACTTTCGTCCAGTCGATTGTCAGCATGGTGAACAAGTATGGTTTCCAAGGTGTCGAGTTCGAGTATGTATATTTAATTTGATACGGTTATTCTTGATGTTGACACTTTTACAGCTGGGAATACCCCGGTAGCACCAACGGTCTTTCTTGTAACACAGAGTCGCCTCAGGATACTGCCAATCTTCTGTCTATGCTCCAGGAGCTGAAGACGGCATTGCCGAATGTCTCTCTCTCTGCTGCTACCCCTGTCAAGCCATGGAACGATGCTACGGGGAACCCATCGACTGACCTGTCCAGTTTCGCCCAGGTTTTGGATTACGTTGGTTAGTAGACCGGTCCATGCTTGTCATTACAGCCGTTAATATTTCTGCAGAAATCATGAACTACGACGTGTACGGCGACACTTTCAGCAAGGTTGTGGGCCCGAACTCTCCGTTGGACGACTCCTGTGCTGCAGCTGCTGACCAAACTGGCTCTGCGACTTCCGCTGTCAAACTCTGGACTGCTGCCGGTTTCTCTGCTAAACAGATCGTTCTTGGTGTGCCTAGCTACGGACACGGCTACTCCATCAGCCAATCTGCAGCTATCCAGGACAACGTGTTGGCCTCATACCCCAGCTTTAACACCAACAACCCCGTCACCGGTGACAGCTGGGATGCTGCCGGTCCAGATGCTTGCGGTATTAGCCAACCTGCTTCCGGGGACTTCAACTTCTGGGGACTCATTGCCGGTGGTTTCCTGAACGAGGACGGCAGCGTCGCTTCCGGTATGACTGGCCGTTTCGACAACTGCAGTCAGACGGTGCGTATTCCTTGTCCTCGATTTTTTCACTGGTCTAATTGCTGTCTTTGTTAGCCATACGTCTACAACCCCAACACGCAGGTCATGGTAGCCTACGACAACGCCCAATCCTTCAGTACGTCTCCTCCCTCTAAACACCTGGAATTTTGCTAACTTTCTACAGCCGCAAAGGGCAACTTCATCAAACAGGCTGGCCTGGCCGGTTTCGCCCTGTGGGAGATGGGCGGCGACTACAACAACATTCTTTTGAATGCCATCAATGGCGCTATCTCCGGCTCATCATGATTACCACCCTGCGATGATTGATTCATCTGCATTCGTCATTGTACAGCACTGCGGTCGATCCGCTCAGATTTGTCCAGAATTTTGATATTACCTGCTGGGATCGGGGTCATCTGGAATGACATGTTAAGGGCTTATATTCGCATTTGTATTACTTGCTCGGCATGCTCAATTTGTTGTACTTACATACTGACATGTGCTATGAAATGCTATATCAAATGTCATATCACGTCAAAGACAAACGCGTGATAATCAATTAATCACCAACCAACCATATCACTTATACATGCACCTCATACCACATTATCCCTCCTGCCAGCGGCGAAATTATTGATCAGCATTAAGGCCTTTGCCCGACATCCATGCATACGCGTTTCCATTCATTATACGCAAGGCTACATGGACTTTACGATAAATAAGTAGGAGCAAGCCTCATGGTATGTGGCGTCTTCAAGTGCAACCAGACAATAAAGTTGGTTTTTATATGTAAAAAGACTCGGGCAACTACTACTAGGATTCCAGGCAGGTCAGGTAATGCGGTGTTCCGTGTTCTAACTTCTGGGGCACGGCCGGCGCTTCTGTCTGGCTTGTATTCTGGGAACCAAGTGAGCGCCCGCTGGCCCCGTCTGTCGACGACTTTGTCCTGGTTTTGCCAATACCCTCCAGCGAGGCTTTATTAGCACTGAAAAATCCATCCATCCGGTCTCGAGCAGCTCTCAAGCTTCGCAATCTTGTTGATCGTTTTGCTGCTCACTGCCAGTGGTTAGCCCATTCAAACTGTCCAACGCAAGCCAACACACACTTACTGGACGGCCTACCAGTGACACAAAACACATATATCATTCCTCGAGATACAAATCGTTTCCATGATATCAGGGCCTACCGTCCAACCAAACTAATATTTCGCCGGGAGTCGAGTAAGAGTTGTCCATTTTATCTTACGACTTATCAATATTCATCAATGGATCAATGTCGGTATTTCCATCTCGTTTCCTCTCAACTCGCTGACCTCATCAACAGTTCCTGGTGATCATCGTTCATCTGAGGGAATTTGGGAGAAGCTGTCTCAGATTGCAGTCAAGGGTGCTGCGTATGACTCCCGTGAACGCCAGCCCCATCCAAAATGTTTGGAAGGGACCCGGACGGTCCTTCTCAACCACATCCACGGTTTTTTAGACAACGGGGAGCATGGTAGTCGACTCATTTGGCTGCACGGCACCGCGGGCGTCGGAAAGTCTGCTGTTGCGTTCACTGTAGCTGAAAGGATGAGAGGGTTGGCAGTGACAGGATGTGCGACGAAAGAAAAGCGGCTCGCCGGGTCCTTCTTTTTCTCGCGTACGCACACAAAGCGCTGTACGACTGAATATTTTTTTGCGACGCTTGTCTACCAGCTTGCCAGGAATTTTCCCAGCATCCGCGAGGATGTGATCAGAGCTATCCGCGAAGATCCTGCAGTTCTTGACCCAGCCACATCCCTTCACGATCAGATGGAAACACTCTTTCTCCGACCTCTTCAGAACCTTCGATTCAGACTGCGTGACTGCGCGCCTTTGGCCATTATCGTTGATGCCCTCGATGAATGCACATCCAAAACCGAGCTTGCTGATCTCATCTCCCTCCTTGGCCAAGCTCTTCGTGAACCTGGCCTGCCCGTGGTCCAGATTCTGCTCACGAGTCGCTCGGAACCACATATCTGTGAAGCGATGGGCGAACAAAAGGTATGCCCACTAGTCTGCGAAATACCAGTGAAAACATCTGGGGAGGGAGTTACTCCCATCATCTCGTTAGACGGCGCGGATGTTGACCATGACAT
Source organism: Suillus sp. MG131 (assembly GCA_003313855.1). Lineage (NCBI taxonomy): Eukaryota > Fungi > Basidiomycota > Agaricomycetes > Boletales > Suillaceae > Suillus > Suillus sp. MG131. The sequence goes on from QLOO01008741.1 coordinate 12,829, forward strand.
CTATATCTTTCTGGAGCATTCCTTCACAAGGCTGCAAGGTTGCGTTTCTAATTTCCCGCGGCCAACGCAAAACGAACTTGCGCGGCTGGCGAGCCGAGCTGGCAGACGTTTCATTGTGGCGTCTACGATGATGAAGTTCATTGATGATGGATACAATAATCCCCGCAATCGGCTTCAGCTCATGCTCGACCTAACGAGTGAACTACTGCCAGGAACGGAGGTGTATGAACTATACAACCGTATCCTCCTGACATGTGCAGACCCCAAGCGGGCATACCTGCATTTATCTGTGGTTGCTGCCCTTGCGGACCCTCTGTCAATCTCACAAATATCTGAACTTCTTGGCCCTGGTCAGGGCAGGGATGTTGAGATGGTTCTAATGCAGCTGCGGTCTGTCATGGATATCCCTGCCGACACCAATCTCCCCGTGAATATCTATCACTCGTCCCTTCGTGACTACGTTTCCAATCCTTCGAATTGCAGCCTCCCTCAAGTACATTCTTTACTTGCATATTCCTCCTTCCACTTGATGATGCAGGAGATT